>UCOM01000518.1:0-75379 GCA_900474385.1 Ormyrus pomaceus
GCGCCCCCCCCCCCCCCCCCCCCCGCCCCCCCCCTCCCGGTGCGAGCGCCCTCTTATCGACATGCGCAAAGCTCCGAGGCCCCGTGCGGGCGGCTGCCTCCTTTTCTCCGTCGCGAGCCACGAGCAAGAAGTAGCTCGTCCCGCCGAGGGGAGACAAAGGAAAGCGAGATGAAACGCCACCGCTGGCCTGCTCGTATACGTCCGACGAGATGACGATTTTAGGAGCCTCCGAGGTTCGATGGAGAATGGAAGGCACTTCGGGGGGGGAAGAAATTTTCCGTTTTCCTTTCAATGTTTCGCGATCCAAGCTCGGGGGAAATTTAATATTTAAAATTATTGGGAACTAAAAAATGTTATTTATTTAAATGTGAAAAGTTATTTTCGAGCTTTTAAAAGTAATTAATAACTTGCGCGGCACTATAGAATTGATTATAGCGCTTTAAATAATTTTGATGAAAGTAAAAACTTAAATAACGGTATGCGCGTACGCATTTTATCTATTTAATAATTAAATCCATTAATGAAACGTGTAGAATGTTTCATATATGATGCATTTGCTATGTAAAAAGTTGAATAATTATAAGTAAATTGCAAAATTGAATATAAATGAAACTTCGATCTCTCGCAGTGTCATATTTATCTTGCCAACCCAACAAACTGAAGATTGATTAAATTATCGAGCAAGCCACCGAAGCTAATTTAACAGTACATTATAAATTTTATATTTATAATATACTGTTTAAATGAGTTATTCAATATCATACTTTCGGTTAAAAATCTGTGTTGCTTTTACAAACCGTTTCTACGTGAAGTAGAAGCAATATTAAAAGGAATAAAATGAGTTTCCCGTTTTTTTTCACGTTGTGTTTTATTATTAAACAAATTAAATATTAATTTGAAGGGATTCTGTTGAATTAAAAAATTCATTTGCAAAAGGATACACGTTGTATATTTTGTAACGAAGCTTTCTGTTTGAATTAATTACATATAATTGTATTATAAAATTTTCTATACATTACGTGAAACCCAAAGTGAAAAGAAGTTTTCATTAATTACTAAATTTTTTTTCAACAGCTTCGAGCCTCTTTTTTATCTTCATTACGTGAAGTTTCACTTCTTTTTCAAAGAGCACACTTTTTATGCCATGCAAGGTAGTTTTTTTGCAAGTAAAATTCTCGTTAACTCATTTCCGAAGGTAAATTTAATCTTTAAATAAATAATTAAACATAAATATTCAATGTTTAAAAAATAATTAATTATCGATTTTATGTTCTACTTTTTCATTCTAAAATAAAGTAGAAAACATTGATTTTTTTTTATTCTTTTAAAATAAAATTGCAGACAAGATAATATTTTTTTCAGAGTGATGTCCAATATGAACAAAAATTTAATCCTTTTCATTTTCTAGAAAAATTGCAAGAATATACAGTATATTTTTAAAATTTCAATTAAAAAGTGTTTACACAACGAAATTATATGTGTATAACTAAAATGTATTCACAAAAATTACATTTCAGTTTACGATAAACTTATATACTTTATTTTCTTGATCATTCAGGTAATTGCACATCAACTAATCGTTTTATAATTATCTGTATTAAAATAGTTCTTTCCAAATATATCATTACGTGTCTTAATAAAATTAGTACATGTAACTAAATTGATTTCTACTTTTACGCGTTCAACTAATCAAGTATGTAATTATACAAAAAAGAAATCAATTGTCTACTCCCCTTGCAACTTACACAATTTCGGCTCATTCGCCAAAAGTCAACAAATTCCCCGCTTCGACTTCAGCCAATCGCTCATCGCCTCGACGAACCTCAATCTCATTCTTTCCTCCTACCCGTGAATAAGCCAAAAAAAGAAATCTCTATCCCTGGAAAATTAATCGCGCCCGCCACCAGTCGCCGCAGATCTTGGCGAAAGCCGCGCTCGGTAACCAGAAAACGCACTCGTGCCCGATTGAGTACTTCCGCGAGGCCCCTTTGTTCCACCTCCCGGGAAGTTTATCGCGCTCCGGCTTGGATCGCGTGTAAAAGCACGTGTATGCTTCAATGGCTCGGAAATTTCCTCTCCCCCGTCGGGGCTGAAATGCTTATCGATTTCGGCGTTTCGCCTCCAAATGGCTGCTGCTGCTGCTGCTGCCGCTGCCGGGGTTGAATAATAAAAAGCTGTGTATACAGTCGGCAATGAGTCGCGGGAGCGCGCTATTTTTCCCGCGATTGAATTGCCGTGGCTCTCTGCGGTATTGGGTATAAAGTGCCGCGGAGAATACGCTGCGGATTCGCAAAGGCCAGGCGGGACTGTGTGCCGTAGCTGCGGAAATCGCTGATTTTTTTTTGACGGGAAACACGCCGGGGAATGCCGACGGGGAAGAATGCGTGATCATTCTCTGGGAAAGAACACACAGAAATACCCGGCGATGTGAACGTTGGAGGAATTCTGCTTTTGCGATGTGTTATAACGCAAACAATCAATTTGCAATTGCAATTGTTTGCGTTCGTTATATTGAACGCGTTTGGCGTAGTTTCGGTACATTTATTATTAAACTTGGCCGAGAATTCATCACTCTACCGAGTGAAAAAATAAAATTAATTGAGAAAAGTCCTTTTAAGAGCTTCTAAGACGATGCGCGAAATTAAGTGAAACTAATTGAAAGAGAGAAGTAAGCTTCTAACGTCAGCGCGGCTGCGCAAACAAAGCTCAACGTGCAAATATGTTCACGGAAGTGTGTACTGATGCTGTGGAGAGTATTATAAACGTTGTCTGTATCCGAGCGTTGAATTCATTATTGAGGGTGGTACGTTCCGTGCGCGCAAGGATCGTATACACTATATTGCGTTTGCGTACGTTTTTTGATATCCATATGAGATGTACGGGGCTGTGATGAATTGTGCACAATGAACGCGGGTACAATTATTTGTACGCGAAATGGTGCTGTGCCCGCTGTTGACTGCGCGATGTTTGGAATAGTTATTATTAGCTAATACAATTAATGATGAAGTAACGGTTTGAAAGCATTGTGGTATTAAAGCTAGATTA
Organism: Ormyrus pomaceus; assembly: GCA_900474385.1. Lineage (NCBI taxonomy): Eukaryota > Metazoa > Arthropoda > Insecta > Hymenoptera > Ormyridae > Ormyrus > Ormyrus pomaceus. Next base: position 3,046 of record UCOM01000518.1, read on the forward strand.
AGAACTATTAAACTCCGCTATTTATGAAAAGTCGCTAATTATCGAGATCGATTGTCGTCATTTTGTTTCTCCCCTTCTGCTCCTTTATTGTATATATTTTTAGAAAAGTGCAGCATTTAATAGGATTTCTAATTCTTTTCACAATTTTCTGCCGACCCAATTTTCTCTTACGTTTCGAGAGGCTGGATTCGGAATCCAGCTTATACGAGAAAGCGTTCTTACTTCGAGCACGAGGAGACGTTCTCCGAAACGTCCGTTATTCAATAATCCTTGCTATTCTCGGAGTAACGAGGAGAGTTTTTAGCGTGGGTAAGAAATTCAGAACAATCCTTGCCAACTGAGATAATTGAAATTTAAATAAAACTTTCGGCTAATGGACTTATCTTCAAAATAAACAGGTCGATATATATGTATACTAGTCCAAGAGATTTGAGAATACCAAACTAATGTACACTTTCGAGTATAATAATTTTAGTTGCCGACTGGCGGCGGGCCACGGCTAGTGCATTTGTATGTTTGCCCGACAGTGGAGCGAGAGAAGTGGATGCGAAGTAGGGCAATTCTGCTTCTCGAAATATTCACGCCCTTGATGAGGCCCCTGCAAAACCATACCCAGCTTACGCAGCTGCATCTGTCTGTGCCGGATGAATTTTGAAACAAATATTTCATTTTCCGCGCGAGGCGGAATAAGTTCGCGGGGTGGAAATTTTACGAACCCGGGCGTCCGAGGTACTTTGGGTTTAATACCTCGGATATCGAATTAACGTAGCGGTGACTTTTTTTCTTTTTTTCAATTTTTTATACGCGCGACTAAGAATTTTGCAAGGTCGAAATAAAGCTTGCTTTTTGTTTATTACGTTTTTTATGATTTAAATGAAAATGTAGGTTGAGTTGGAAACTCGCAAATGGCATTATATACGACCTTTGACGTTACATCGCGAAATAGCGTTACCGTATGCAGACTTGAAGTTTCATATACTTATAACATAAAAAGTAAAATTATGAAATATGACAGTAAAAACTTTATAGTGAGCCATTACGCTTTTAAAATTTTCAACGTAAATTTACATTTGTAAATATTCAACTACGAAAAGGAAATAAAAAAACTAATGAAGTTAAAGTTCACTTTTGAACTTTCAGCTTTGCTTATACTGAGAAATTACGTAAAACGTTGTCATTCTAACGATCCGACCAAATTTAGGCAAGAGCTTATAGCTTCAAGTAGTGTCACTCGATTAATTTGAATGTAATATAATACCATTATAGAACCTACCTACTTGACAATAGACATCATTAATAATCTCTGTAGTAAAATTAAACGTTTTTTAAATAAAATATAAGACTAATAGAATAGATAGAGAAATTGATGAGTTTAAGTAAATTCATCATTTTTTTTTGTGTAATTTTAAAAAAATCTATTTTACTAAAAATTATGAATTGTAAATAAACTTGTTTAATGCAGTAACTCACGATTTTACTAGGGAGGCTTATTCAACACATTACAATTTTTATACCTGATAATTGCAATAAAATACGCGACTTTCAATTGTTTAAATTTTAAACTCCCATCATGTTCGCAGAAAATATCGGTCGATAAGAACCATCGCGTGCTGAGTAATTTCAAGCTTTTAAGAGTCTTCAAACGTCCTTTTTATAGTGTTACAGCAAAAAGATTTCTGAAATATCTGGTTTTCTTTATCATTCAATATTATTTTCGAAAGTTTTTAATATGTAATTGCACTATCTCATCTTCGACGTATAAATGTTCTTATTTAAAATGGAGTTTTTATGCTTCGAAATAAATTTTCATAATTTTATTTTCGCCAGCATAATATTTTAATTAAAACTTGCCTCCACATCTGTAAAAATAAGCAGTTTATTACAAACTTGCATAATGAAAAGAAAAAGTAAGCCATTTCCTCTTTTAACTCTCATTTTTATATACGCAAAGACACAATACGTTCCTTTTAACTGTTTTATCAAAAATTTACAATTATTTCTAATTAAACCTTTTCCCCATTCCCATTAAACAACCACCTCACTCTTCCCCGAATCTTAGATCGCCAAGAAAATCAAGTCCACCGTCGATGGCGCGCCAGATTAGTCCTCCTACGCCTGTCGCGCGTCAATTTGTCGCGCTCGAGCGTGTTTTTTTCTTTTTTCTCTCCTCTTTTCGCGCCCTCTTTCGATAAACGTGCTGCTCGAGCACACAGCGGGTAGGTTCGCGCGCGGCCGCCTCGAGGCTATAAGCTCGCGCGCGCTCGATCAATTTTCGAGCCTTTTGGCGCGGCGGCGGTTCAACGTTCCCTTGGGAGCGCGACGTCGACGGCAGCTGCCCCTGGCAGGCGGAAAAAATACGTACGTATGTCGCCGGGGCGGACTGTTAATGACTCCCCGAGGTGAGCGACGCTTCCTGCTTGTAATTAAACGCGGCAGCTTTTATCGCGACTTTTGTAGCTCGGTGATTTTTACGAGGAGCTCGCGCGGATTAAAGGGGGTACTTGGGCTTTTGTTGTTGGCAGTCGCGGGACAGTCGATGGATTCTTTGCTTTGTTAGATTCTTGGTAAATGTACGTCGAATGAGTATTGAATACGTTTTTAAAGTAGAGACAGTTTTGTAAATAAATAATGCGATTGTGAATTGTATTCGTTTTTTATTAGAATAGATGATTTTACGATTATTATGATTTATCATTTTTTCGATGTTTTGTAAGATATTATTCTGAAATATTAATTGTTGCTATACGAAATAATATGGAACAATCGAGTCAATTATTGTAATTGTTGACGGTACCATTTTTCCGATTAAAACTTCAAATATTCAAATCATTCGTAGCACGAAATTAAAAAGTATTTTAAAAATCACGAAGAACCTACTTAAAAAATCCCTAATAAACCAACCCCGAGTCGCAGCCGATCATCGGCGGTTCGCCGCCGCGGACAAAATCGTCCGAGCAACAGCCTTTTCCGGCGCTCTAATCGAGCGCTTTGGGAATCGATTGGTCGCTAAAGTGTCGACTGGACTGCGCGGCGATGCGTCACAGCTCGACCTTCTCCCCCGCGGCGAGCCGTTAATAAATAATTCACCGATGACATGCCAGGGCGAAATGCGCCGGGCAGCCAGCGAGCCTTCGATCGCGGCGCACCAGGTGGCTATTATACGTCGATCTGATTTTTTAAGCTTTTTGTACATACTTCGACTCGATTAGATATTTGAGGCTGGAATGGACGACGAGTATGACTTTTCTTGGTTGGGTAACAGTTGCATTTGATATTGACGAAAGTTGTCGAAAATTTTGCCGTCGCTGCGCTTCCCTTCGTCTATCAATTATTCCATTAATGGAATCGTGACGCGCGGATGTGAATAGTCTAGTTGGATTGCACGTGTACTGCCATAAATAAATGTAAGGGTGCTTTTTTATCCCACTCGTTAATAAAAGAATATCGTAAACGAACCGGTTACATTTTTAGATAAAGAAAAACATAACTTGAAGAGTTTTAACTAATTTAAATTTTATATTTGCATCCCGAATTAAGTATTTTATTAAAGTTTTGGTAAGTTTAAGGACATCATTTTTAAAATATTTGTTAGTATTGTAAATATTTAAATATGTATTAGTGTAAGATTAAACATTATAAAATATTATACCGGAATAACTTGAATCAATACTTTCCTATACTGACTAAAAATCAATCCTCGTGAATTAATTTTTTTTTAGTTTCAAAATAAAAGTTGAGGTGAACTTTTTGAAATGAAAAAATTGTGGTAGCTTAGTGTAAGTTGAATGAATCGCAGTATAGCTATATTAAAGATTTATAAAAAGAAATTATCGCTCATCACCTGTACATAATAATTTATTGCAGAGTATAAAATCTTATACTAATAACAACATAAACTTTCAATGTTTATTTTATCAATGTTTTCAAGGTCTACTTATAATCTTTTGTTGGTGGAACTAGTGTTTTCTTTCAAAATTAAGTTTGCACCTATTTCTGTAATCTTATTCGTTATTTTTATTCATAGAATTTAAATATTATGTTGCCTCTTTTGGTTTCTTATAAGAATTATAAGATTATAAGACTATAAGATTCAAAAAATAACATTAAAAAAAGAATTTTTCATTAAGATGTTTTAAACTTTTTGAAAGTTTTTTTTCCAAATATATTGGAGAAAAAAGTATTAAACAGTCATTATTTATTATCATTTAAACGAATTTCACCATTACCGTAATTATTGTTCTATAATAAGGTTACCTGACCTTTATGTCGTAGGTAGACTCGGTCATTGATTACCAAAAAATTACAGGAAAAAGTATTTACTCGGCTTAGTAAATAATGGACGAGTGTAAAGCCTTTGTAAAAGTACAGCATGAAAGCGATTGTTAATTTTCCAATTTAAAGACGTAAGTCGAGTCTCTTTTTGAATTGCGTCTTCATTTACACATAATTTTTTTAAATGGGATTCTTAAATAATTCGAATTTGATATATTTTAAGTGTCATCACAAAAATACTATTGATTTTGTGATGTCAGACAAAATTAACGTTCAACTGTACGTTATAAAATTCAGAAATTAATGTTTGTTAAATATAGAAAAGTAAGATGTATTCAATTTTTTCTACGCGTCATCTTTCTCTTTGCTAAATTTAAGCTTCGAAAGATTTTGCGTTCGGGATTTTTATCACTAAAGTTTTCCTAATTTAAAGTGCAACATCACGTAATAACGCACTTCAGGATACTAATAACTTACTAAGTACATACCAAGTATAAACTTTCCCTAATTATTCGCCGTCGCTAAATTTTACACGTGTCCATGCTCTTCTAACGATTTAAACAGGCACGCCAAATGTTCTAGAATCGTTGATTGCCATTTTCACCCACACACTCGATTTCCCCGTCGTACAAGAAAAGTTTCGATTAAACATGTCCACCGCCACATCGGTGCGAATAACGCCAAAAAAAAAACAACAGTGCCGATTTATAAATGAAAATGGAGAACGAACCTTTTATTATGCGGTTTCGAATGTCGTCCGGCCGTGAGTTTATTTGTATCGTTGCACCGTTCCCGTTCATATTTGTCATAGGAAGTGACATCCTCAGCGGACTAATGCGCGCCTCGAAACCTGCCAGCTGTCAGAATTTTAAAATTAGCGTCCTTCCCATCAAACCTGGAGTTCGGAAAGCGGTGTTGAAGCTCACTCGTGATCAAAACGTGCAGTATCGAGTAGTTGAATTCGTCAACGATTACAAGTGCTCGATAGTAAAAACAAAAAACATTTATTGCAATAGTTAATATTTGCAGGTAAAAATAGATTTCGTGCCTCCACTGTATACAAAAGTCGGAAGGCGAACTCGCTATATTTGCAAGGCTCGTAAACACCACCTGCCAGCCGGTACTTTAGACGCACGTCAAAGCAAACAGTTTGACGAACAAATTGCTCCCGGTCTTGAGCTACATTCGAACTTTTTCAAATCACCCGAGCCGGGCAACCTTCCAAACGGCGACTTTATACCTCCACGTATCCAGCCGATACTCCGTCCATCAGTCCACTCGACAGAGAATGCATCGCATTGGCAGCCGCAACGATATTCTTTTCCGCTCGATTATCCCCCGGCGTAAATTCGAACGCGCGCTCGCGCGCGAACTCGAATTCAACAAGTTAGGCGTCAACGTCAAAAGCATGCGCGTGCATTCGAAAGGAATAGCGAACGACTCGCTGATATGCATCCGTGACATTTCATTCGCGATCCGAGAGCCGCTCAAAGCGGATTCGTGCGTCAGGCGGAGCCGCCCCGAATTCTGGACGATCATTTTCCCGACTTTTCAATTATCGAAATTTTAAGCGGTTACGGTCGTTCGCGATGCGCGCGAGTCGCATGCTGGATGAAAGAGTTTTTTTCGATCGAAAAATTTTGAAGGATAATCAGTGGGAATGAAGCTCGAGCCAAGGGAATAATATACGTCATTTAAAAATTTAAATCGAGCTTCTTTCTTGAGCGGAGAAAGGTTAATTTCGCTGGATAAAAATAGGTATAAACATATCTGGAAATCTCTTCCGATTGCTACACCTGATCGAAAGAAGAAATACAGTTATTAGCAGTAGCGAATCTATTATTCAGTTGTTTTGAACTCCACTAAGTACGAAGTAGGAATTGCAGATGTATATAAAACTATTTGTACTATAATAAAAGGATATTTGTTATATTGAATTTTATGTATTATTTAGAGCTATAGTTTTAATGAAAAATAATATGCGGACTTGCTTTGAAAACATTGACATATATAAACTTTGAACAAGTATCGATCCGCGTGAAAAAAGTTGAAATTGTACGTCTGACTAAACTCGATGTTCGCCTACTTAACATATATAAACTTATGCTACCTCGTTTCAACGCTTTTAAAAATTTAAAGAAAACATAAAGTAACTTTCACGTTTACTGCACCTAACATAAGTTCGATTTTTATACTGCAAAAACAGAATTTTCAGAACTTTTCGTGCGAATAATGCAAAACTCAACGTTTCGATAAAGAATCAACTTGATTTCGCGATTCGATTTTTAAAATTTCAAAAGAACGATCATCCCAAGCTGAAACGGACGTTTTAATTCACTTGAAATCACAAGCACACATTAGCCAGAGAATCAAAGCGTGGATTTTAATCAAAAGGCACAGGTAGATTGCAATCAACGTACAAAGTGAGATCAAATGCTGTGCAATATTCCGAGCAAAGAGAACTCTGTGTTATCAAGGTAATTGCTTTCTATTATCTGCAACATTGCGCCGAGAACTGATAGTACCTGCCAAGAAGGACCGAGCTTTGTAACGGGTAATTGACAGAAGCGGAATGTTCTAACTCGATCAAGGGCTCAAACGTGCTTTACCTCGCGATTAAACTCTTAAAATAATGTCTATTTTTAAACAATTGCAGGATTCACTTATTATTTTGTAGACGAAGGCTTGGTGACAGTTGCATCGGCGTGAATCAAGTTTTGTTGAAGTAAATTTCGTCATGTCTCGGATAAAATAGAGCAAAGTCGTGATGGAAATCAACGAAAACTGATTTCAGAGTGGATAAAGTTGTAGGTGTTGCAGGTGTACTTTTTCAAATAATTTATTTCAGGTGTTAAAAGCGATTTTTGTGTAAACGATTATAAAAGTGGTAAAGTGTCGTTAAAAGTGTTCTAGAGTTCAATAAATAAAACGTACACATTATAGAGAGAATATTTCAATTCTTTGTGCCTAACATTGTACCGATTAAGTACTCATTTGTGACTATTCCGATAAAAGCATATGAGTTTAATTTCTGCTCTGCGTACATAGGATAAATAAATAAATTAGTGTAATTTAATGCGAATATTGTTGTGTTATAAATTTTTGCACAGCTGCGTACCAAGAGACACTACGGCCTTTACTTTAATTTTTAATTTTACTATAGCACAAGTTTCAACTCGATTAAAATTTCAGTTTTCTCAACCAAAGCACGAAGTTCAGCTCTTAACAAGATAAATATCCCCCGCGGCGGAATCTAACCCCGTCTTAATCACGCATTACAGGCACGTATATCTCTCGGTACTTATCGTGCACGCGTGCCCCTCCTTCCATCTGTTGCTCACCAGTCAGGGGAGGGCCAGCTCCTCGGTACCACCGGCTCACACAACACCGCGCACACAGAGACGTCAAAGAATACAAGAAGAGCAAGCAAAGACAGAGAGATAAAGGCAATTGCGAGAGGAGGGTCGTCACCTTGCCAGAGACGTGTCGCCGACGGCGGTCAACGGTGCAGTAAGCTCAGCGCCCGCCGAGTCCACCCGGCCAACTCGCTCTCGTGTGTATAGGCTCGCCGTGTGCGATAGGGTGACGCGCGCGATAAACTATAAAAGTACCTCGCGGCCACGGTCGCTTATAGGCGCGCGGCCCGGAGTATAGGGAGGCGGCGGACGAGGCAGCGCGAGCCCTGCGGACTTTTGGGCTGGCATCACGCAGTTTGACGTCAATGGGACATGTGTGCGCGCCTGCTTTGCGTTGCCGTTGTTTATCGCCGGATGGTTTAGTTCGGTAAGAGGTCAATGAGAAAGGTGGGGGAGATTCTGGTTGATTGATGGCGATGGGTGAATGTAATGATCGATGGGGCTGCTTGGAATCTGGAGATTCTCGGTGCTTGCTGTGTGACTCATTTTGCTCGGGCTAAATTTAGCTCGGGTGGAAGTTGATTTTTTTTTCCTTTGTTGAAAAGCGAGTTTTGGGGGAAAGTGTAGGGGAAATATAAATCTAAAAATATTTTGAGCTAATATAAGGAAGGAGCCCAAGGCGACGTGGTGTTATATGTTTTGAAAACGAAATGTACATATGAACTATTTGAGAGGTGACGCAGTGTTATATGTATTTTAAAACCGAAATGTACATTTGCATTATTTGAAAATTGACGCAGTTTAAACGTTTTTAAATTTCAATGCTGCGTTTCTAAAATTTTGCAAATGGCGTTTACCCTTTATTCTACTTTATTTCAAAAGTTTCTATCACTTTGACTAAAATATTTTAAATTCTTTATCTTTATGGAATTAATAAATGTTCCTTTGTTGTAATCTTAGATTATTACAATGTCAGATTAATATTTCATTGAATTCTACAAATTACATTTTTTGTAACTAACTTTTTATTTCATCAGTTTTTAAAACATTTGACGACGTTGATATTTCTTTTTATAATTAATACAAAGTACTGAATGATTATTGAGTTTTCAATAAGGTAGCAAAATAAATATTTATGAATTTACTAAGTATGGAGTAATTATCATCAACGAAGTATTTAAAGAACTTGATGTGCGGCCACTGAACAGAATTATTAAACTAAATTGTCTTCTAAAAGACCGTTCGACTTAATGAACACATTTCATCTTACCTACATTCGTCGCATCTCTAATAAAAGTGTTTGATAATATTTTTATAATTTTTTTTAATAATTATTTGATCTTATCGGTGACTTTATGTCCAGGTAAATTCAATCGATAATGAAATGATTTTTTACGTTGCCAATTTTCTTTCGGCGTTATACTTCACTTTACTTTAAATGAGTTTTTATTGGTTAAGTGATGATATATGTTATAAAGTTAACTTTTATGAACTGTAAAACAAAATTCATAAGTCAAAATTTGATATTGTAAATAAAGATATGATCCACCAAAGAAAAAGTTTTTTAAAGTAATGAATTTTTTTCATTTTTTAATTTATTTCGACGTAAAGGGGCTCATCAAGTTTTTTTGCAGTTTGTAAAAGTTAACTACAACGTATATAATCGCTTACGTAATCAGATGATAGTTAAGTAATGCTACGATTTTTTTTTTTTAAAGTTCTATATCTTGGTACACAATTACCTTAAAACGACAAGAATGTCATTTCTAGCGCTCCCGCTCACAATGCGCTCCCCACTCTCCGTTTCTTTGCGCTCCGGAGCGTTAACTCAGCTCCTCCGCCGCCAGATGGACGCCAGTAAAACGCTCTCCGCAAGAGAACTAGCAATGTTGAGAGCATAAGTAGCGGGCGCTTCGAGCTAAACGACAAGATCATACTTCACAGGATCATTTCTGTAGTATATCTTCACAGACTTTCTACCCAAAGTAGGAGTCGATGCAGCCATGATGAGGAGAAGTGGCTCTCCTTCCTGAGCGTGAGGACGACTCGGGGCCTCGACTTGTTCGAGGCGCCGGTCATCGATGATCGTTCACCTTCTGCACTCTGTGCGGAAGGCATGGGAGGATGAGTTTTCTGAGTGGTCGCCCCCCTATATATTAAATCAAAAATATAACGTTTACAACTGCGAATTTACCATGTTTAGGTAAATTACTTTAAGTCGACTGTTTTCCTAAAGATTAAACAAGAGGCAAAACTAACGGCAAAATACTTTTTATTAAATAAATAAATTATCTACCGAGAATTAAGAATTATGTTGGGCTACTTGGGGAGGTTTATATACCCTGATAATACGTAAGAGTGTTGACGCAGACTTATCACATTTTATCTAAATTTTTGCATAATCAAAATTTGACAATAAATTGGAGGGGCTTATTTACCATTTCCATGGTATAGGCTTGCTTACGTCTACTTCAAATTTAATACAAATATTATTTGCATCGTGCCATAATTTGTTGAATCGATTAACCGCACTCCATTTCGCCTATTAATTTTGAATAATTGATGATGCAGACTGAAACGTCGCGTCAAAAATCAGCATTGTAGATTTTTTTTTGCCGATAAATAATTGACTTGCTGCTAAATTTACATTTACATAGAAACATTTTAATATTAAGGAATGAATGCGATAAATATAATCATAAATCGAGCAATAAATTCAAGAACTAGCTTTTCATGATTTACTTCTTTTGCATGGTATTCAAAATAAAATGTCTATTTAAAGAAGTTACACAGAAAAATACCTCATTTCATAAAATAGCATATTAGAAATAAATAAATCTACGATAATATTAGTTTTTTTCATTTCGGTATCTATGATTAAATTACGTAAAAAAGTTACTAGATTTCATGAAATACCATATTAAAAATAAATAAATCTATGATGATATTAGCTTTTTTCATTTCGGTATCTATGATTAAATTATGTAACAAATTAAATTATGTTACTAGATTTTAGATTCTGAAGTGAATAGTAAAAAGTGTATTTGTAATAACTAATTTTTTTTCTTTTGCATTATAAGAGATTTTTTATTGGTAGATTGAAAACAATATATTAGGGAAAAGTAACATTTCCGATTAAAAATATTGATTTGTTTTTTAAAAATCTTATAATGTTTTACAGATAAGAATGACCAACAAATTTACTGATGGCTTTACTATATGTATAGACAAAATAAACATTGCTTTTAATTAAAATCAGGTTCAATGAACCAATAATATATACGCGATTTCATGTATCGCGTTCAACATTTCTTAATTACATAAATAATATTAAATGAATATTTAATACGCCGACTTTTTGTACATTTAAATAATTCTGCATAACTACTCCTTGAAAATTAACTGAAAAAATTAATTTCCTTAATGTGTTAATTTCTAATTTTTCAATTTACTTCTACTCAAAAAAGAATCTAAATTTTATATTTCATCAGTTTCATATATAATTCATATCACCACAGCATTAGACGAAATTAAAGTTAATAAAGATCAAAATTATATATTAATATAATATTACAAACAATCGTCTATTAATTATTCTACACCATAAATAGCGAAATTTTGTTTAAAAAATGCCACAATTAATAAGCAAAATTTATTATTAAATAAATATTAGCTATCTAATTATTTCATCAGATGATTTCAAAATAAATTTAGCAGCTTTTAATTAATCTGATTACGTAAAAAGCATTAGAAAGATATTAATTGTAAAACCCTAAGTATAATAATTATTTCTTATTAAATGACAATTGGGTCCTTGAATTTGTATCGTCAGATAGAATATTGAAAAATAATAAACGCGTATTTTTTCTTTTTTTTACTTTAAGTTTTATTAAGGAATATACAACAAATTAAAAATCACTATAATATGTCTGTGATGTCACAACGGCGTATAATCTGTACAATCGTGACGTCACACGAATTTTCCAAGTGCGATATCTTTGCTGATAATCATTAAATTGAAAAAAGAAAAAATAATACGTGTAACGAAATAAAAAAAAAAAATGTTTCATGCAAAGACCCAATTACCGATGAAAATGAGGTAAACGCGTGGAAGGGATAAAAATGTAATACGTATAAAATACTTTTTCAATAATTCAATAATTTATTAAATAAATAAATAAATAAATAAGTTTCATTTCATCCACGCAGTAAGATTCATTGACCGGTGACGCCTTTGACGTAGCTCAGGTATTTGTACACGTTCGTAAATACGTCGGGATATCCAACGGCGCAAGGAATTCCACCAGACACAACGCCGATGATGACTCCGTTCTGAGCCAAAGGACCGCCGCTGTCACCCTGCAAACGAGCAAAATATTATACATAACAATTCGTTCGAGGACTGCAACGAAAAACCAACAATGAACAGGCCCACTCACAGAGCAGGCGCCCTTTCCCTTCTTCACGAAGGTGCAGATGTGAGTGTCGTGCACTCTGGCGTAGCTCGGCATTTTGCTTTGGCAAGTGGCCAAGTCGATGATATCCAGGCTGAGCTTCTGAAGCCTCTGCGACAGCGGAGTGTAGGGGTTGACCATCGTGCCCCATCCCGAGACGACGGCTTCGCTGCCGATCTTTACGTCCTGAGTCGGGAGCTTGACGAGACCGACGAGGTCCGAGAGCTTGACTTCACTGCTGAGCTGTATATAACGTAATCGACGAACCTTCTTTATTAGTTGGCCTCGACGGGCTAATATTCGTTGAAGGTCAGCTTACCGTCATCACACCGATGTCGTACATCCAGTCCGGCGTCTTCTTGTCCTTGTAGTCCGGGTGGCTGGACATCTTGGCGACCTGGTAGGTCTGACCTCCGCTGGTCAAGCTGTTGCTGCCGACGGTGGCGGTTACCTTGGCGAGGAACAGCTTCCTCACGCCCATGACGCAGTGGGCAGCGGTGAGTACGTGTCTCCTCGTGATGAGAGAGCCGCCGCAGAAGTGCTTCTTGCCGCTTAGGCGCAGGGACACTTGGTAAGGGAACTCGCCGATCTCGGCGTGCTCTGCGCCCACCAGCTTGTCGGTCTCGTCCAAAGCGTTGCCGCCTGTTGGAAGCGCGAGGCGTGCCGTTAATTTTTGCGGCGTTTAAATTTTGAAATTTTCGTTACTTACCGATGGCTAGTGCCAATAGAAGCAGGCAGACTCTTCTCATCGTTGTACTGTTAATGCGACTGGGCAGCTAAAGCGAATCTACGAGACTGGTGCGAATTGAAAAAATTTTCAGAGCTTTTATAATCGAAATCACTTTCTTACGAGGAAATTGTAAATGTATATAATTATTCCATTTCTCTTATTAAATCATGTTTATGATTTCATACGACAGCTCGGTTTCGCAGTGTTCATTCACTCATTCATTCATACGTCATCTGTGATCGAATTTACATTCTACAATCATGTCCCAACGTAATTTTAAATTAAGCATACTTCATTCCGGCTATTAATTTTGCTCTATTTTCGGCGCATAAACGCGTCTTATTTGGTTGAATAAATGTGGTTATCAGATTACGACTCGTATTGTGGAAAATAAATTGCACGAGTGACGTAAAGTTTTTTAGGCATAGGAATATTTTCCGATAATATTTTGACTGCATTTATTTGCATTTATTATTCTTGTTATTGTGCTGTTTCCAAGTAAAATTACCATATCATACTTATTAGTAGACACTAGTATAATGTATGCGAATTTATTTTTAAAGCGATAGTAAACAAGTTCTAGAAATTTGTTAATATTGTTGAGTTTTCGAATTGAACCCGATCAAATATATAAAAAAGTGATCTTTAAATAAGTTAAGCACCGTTTATTTTGTCAAAACATTTGAAAAAGAGAAAGTGGTTTTTATCATTAATAATCGCAAAAATCAGTTTAAATAATATTTATTTTAGTGGGACTAAAAATATGTTTATAACTCTTATGAAAGTTGCCAAAGTTGATAAAATATTTTCATTTTTCATGCACAAAGTGTCATACACAAAGTTTCAAACACAAGTGTCAGGCAGTAACAATATTTCAATTATAATAATTGATAAATGATTTTACAAATAGAAAACAAAATATATTATGCCAAACAAATAAACCTTAAACAATGTAAATTCTAAATTTTTATTTGACTTGTATCTACATAAAATGTTGTTCGTTCATGTAAGTTATAGCGATTTCTTAAGAGTTACATCAATAAGTATGATGTAAAAAAATTTTAAAAGAAGTTAAATAAAAAATAAAAGTTTATTTGGAATATTATATCGGATAGGAAAGGAATGTATAAAAAAGTACGACGATGTGAACATGAAAGATACCATTTATTTATCATTTTTGATGGGACAAACAAGTTTACATAGAAAGGACACTTTGAATAAAACGCAACTGCCAACCATCAACACAGCAGGTGTACATAAAACAGATTGTTACTCGCTGGTTATTTGTCATCTAAACGGCATTACATTACGTCTATATAGCATCATTAAAAACGATCATAAACAGGAATAGGAATAAGAAAGGAAAGATCTCTCGAGTTTTCAATGCATTTTCTTCCTAATTTTCATTTCTTCGGCGACACGCGTCCACTTTCTACCCGCTGTCGCAGTTTTACAACATCTACAGTTTTCGTCTACGTAGTTTAACTCTCTGTCTCGACGTACAATATTGGGTTCTCTCTCTCTCTCTCTCTCTCTCTCTCTCTCTCTCTCTCACGAAAAACAGCGTCGACATTTTTCATTTTTTTTTTAATTCTTCGTCATTTGAAAAAGTGGCAAAACAAATCGCCGACAAAAGCGCATCTTCGTCATCCGCTTAATGATAATAGACCTTCGGCGCTTCTTCTCGTATAAAAAAAGAACGGTCGGAAAAGGTGAACCATTAACTAAATTTTATCCGAGCAAACGGAACGCAATTCACGAAATAAAATTTAGTTAACACTCGTAGCTAAATTTTGACTTTGTCACTTTGAGTTTGATTAACTTTTCGTTGTAATGTGTGTATATATATATACCCTAGTTGCGATTGAGAACAAGCGAAGAAGACTTTCGCGCTGGCGATTTGATTTTGCTTCGTTAAAAAAACGATACAAAAGCGTACAAACGAGTCACATTGTTTTGTCGGATACTCGAAATCTTTTTGTTTGGTTTCTTTTTTCCTCGGAAAATCGCGTTTTCTCTTTCACACCCGTTTTTTTGTTTTTTTTTTTTTGTTTTTTTTTATAGCTTCCTCATCACAGGCACTCGCGCGTTCATCCCTCTACAATCGATGTAGCGATCGCGTAATAAACTAGTAAGGTACAAATAGGAGTTTTACAGGCAGATATATTTAAGCTCACGTCTCACAATTATACTCAACTAATATATCCCTCATCTCTCGCTTTCGCTTCTTCCTCCGCTGAAATATCTTTAAATCGCCACCTGCCATTTATCTCTCTTCTCCCTAATCGCTACTCTTTAGTTTTCACTCTTATAATTCTTTTCAATCACGAATAACATTATTAAACACGTCTTTATTTTTATCTTTTGAACGCAGGCGCGTATCGGATAGTCATGAAACACACACTTTTGATAAGATTTATTTATTTATTTTTTTTCTTGAATTTCTTTTTTTGACAGTTTTTGGTCACTCGTCCGATGAAAACGAAGAAAAGCGAGATGCGAAAGTTAAACGTGTGCAGGCAGGATAACTTCGATTGTGAACTTGTAGTTTTTTTACTTTTTGTTTTAGTCTTTTTTTTTCGTTTTTTTTTTTTTATACTTTTATTCTTTCAGAGCGAGGAAGAGTCTTTTGGGTCATGCCACCGACGGATTTTTGACATTTTGCGAAGCTTATTACCTTTGTTACGGGAATTTTCGTGCAAAAGAGTTCATAACGTCGTCGTTTTTATTGTAAATAGTTATTACGAGCTTTAAATAATCGGTATTAGTAAAATCTCTATGCTTACTTAAAGGGCATACTTTGTCGCTAGTTTTTATAGTATTAAAAAACTTGAGATTCTTAAAAAAGTCGATTGGTAAGCATTTTTCCTTAGATGATTTAGTAAGAAGTGTTAACAATATAGAAATATCTCGTAAAAATTAAATTTCTTACACTCGCAGTGAAAAAAATTGCTCCATGCTTAGTAATAAAAAAGTTTTTTTTATTTACCCTTTTTTTCTTTCTTTGGAGTTTTCAATAAATGTTCTTAAGTAATTATGTTTCATTACATTAAAGACTGCTTAGGTAATTCGTATTTTTTAGTAGTTTAGAATATTTTATTAAAAACGAACTAATTTTAAATTCGGCAAAATATTACAGTTACGCAATTTGAGAACCTCAATAGTTTGATAGCCACTGATTAATGTAAAACTATTGAAATCATTCTAGGCGACCCTTTTATAAAAAATATTAATACTTTCGTCAGTATGCAATTCTTTCAATGATAAATGAGTATAAAATAAGTGAAGCTACTCTAATGTATAATGCGTGTGTACGATTTTACTTAATCAGTGGCAAAAAACTTTTGACGAAGCTTCGAGTTGTGCATTCTAGGTTCAAGAAGTTTTTTTATGCACTCCTACAAGTAAGAAATTAGAAAAATCCAGTCAGACACTAAGAAAACGAATGATGAAAAAGAGGTACGATATCGCCACCGACTTCGAAGGCAAAACTTGCTGTTCATTCGCGCTTGATTTTTCAAAAGACAAACGCATTTTTTCAAAACTACATTTAGCCACATGAAAAAATACTCGAAAGTAGTGCGAGAGGACCAGGAGGCAAAAATCACCTTCGAAGTGAGCAGCCATAATTCGCGGTGGAAAAGCACTTACGGAATATATCAAATCCAATCACGCTTATTTTTTTTTCGTTTACATACAACACGGCAATGCAAGCGACCCCGTTATTAATTTTTAATTGACAGCGCGAGCGCGAAGCTTTCGATTGTCCACTTATGCGTGTGTGTATAGTTGGTGAAAAAGCGCGCTCCCTCGTCATCGCGTCCCTTTTCAAGAGCGAATCCATCCTCTTTCCTTTTTTCAACGCCGGGATTAGAGTGAGGAGAAAAGTTTCGGTTCGCTCGCGAGAGATAAAAATCATGGTCGTTAATTAGTCGGTACGAAAAATTATTGAACGCACACAGGTTTTGAAAAAGACGCGCGAAAAACCTCGCAAATCTCAAGTCGTCGTCGGCTGCAAGCGGCGTTCAAGTTTACACATTTATTTAAATCACGACAATTATACTCGTTTTCTTTTTCCCCTAAGAAGTCGAAGCGAGTGCTTATTTTGTTCTAATCCTTCTGATAAACGTGTCTGCAGTTTCACATATTTGAGCAAGTGTCTAAAAACGCACATTTTTCACCTAACTAGCGAGCTAAGAGTTAAGTCTAAGCGATATCTTCGAAAGTCGACGGGTTCTTTTACTTTTATTCTCACGAACTGTATTTTTACGCAAACGCGGCAAGATAATCACCTTTACCAAAGGGACATCACTAAACTTCGATATCTACGTTTATCTATATATAATAGTTTTTAATCGACGTTCATATACATCAACACATCTCCATTCTTTAATTAACTACACACTTTCGTGCTCTCTTTTAGTCTGTTTCTTTTGCACAAAGAAAGTTCTCGACTTTAGTTTGAAAAAACATGTTAAAAAAGTGAAAACCACTTGTTAAGACAAAGCTAATAAATATCCACAATTGATGTAAGACGTACTTGGCTGCATTAAGAGCAAAAGGAAACGCTTAAATGGCTGTCGAAGAAGAGTGTTCTTGTCTATTGCAAATTTATTTTTAGCTTTTTTGATTATTTACGAAAAACGCATTGGTCCTGTTCTATTTTTAAAGTCTCAGTTTACAATGTACAGAAATCAATTTGTAAAATCCCTTGCTAACACTGGATTGGTACTGGTATATTATAACAATTATAGACGATATACATTCAATACTGGCCAGACACATTTAAGCTATATATTAAAAATTTACGTGTTTTTTTTTTTATTTTTTCAAGACAAACAAAGTAGAGCAATGTACACTTAATAATATATCAGCATACTTTGTTTGTTGCAAAGAATAATAAACTATGTTAACTTTTGCCAAGAACATAGTTGACCTCGCATTTATTGTACAAATTACTTTTAAGTATTTTGCACCGTTTTGTCTCACATGATATCAAGTCTTTCGGGAGTTGATTGGCTACTTTTAATAGTCTTTCCAAAGTGTTACATTTATTTAAGTAAAATAAATCTTAATTTTACACACGTAGTTTCTTAAAATAATAAGTAATAGTCCATCATCTGTATTTTATCACAACTAATTAGATTCTTTGCCAGAACCAATACAGTATTAGAAACTCTTATATATTGGGGATTGACTTTCACATTTCCTATATCACAAATTTAACGTTCTATAAGTCAACAAGAAAACAAAAATTATAAAGCTTTTAAACGAATCAAAACATTTTGTTAACGGAAGATGCCTCTTTGAGTGGTTAGTGCACAGTAGTGGCGCCTTTTCCCCAAGACAAAATGGGATACAATTATTACACGCGTAAAAGCACTCAATTAAAAAAAATATAAGTACGCACAAAGAAGTCACTGTTCTTCGATTTATAACATCGACACTACGTATACTCATTTTTATTTTTCTCTAACACTTGTTAGACTACAAAATACAAATATTATTTTTCAGAGGAACTGAAAAACTGCTAAGTTCGCACAGTACATCGACAACGGATTGTACGTAAAAAGTCGACAGTTTAAACATTAAAAACTCGTCGCGGTCCTTCTCACGCGCGCGGAGAAGCAAAAGGTCCGAAACGAATATAAAGGCCTTACTGGATTTATTGTATTCGTTGCATCATATTTGTTCCTCAACGTTTTCTTTTCAATTCTCAATTCTCGTTTTTTTCTTCATTCAGTTTTCCTTCTTGGTTTTTCATTAATTTTTCTGTATACATTATTTAGTCTTTTCTTTGCTTGCGAATAACTCAAAAAATAAGTCGTGAAAAATTCGATACCGTGAAGGAATTACAATAAGTCGGACAGTTCTTTTTATCAATGCGTGTGATTCTTGCATTTGTTTGCCTTTACGTAGAAACATTGACACGAGAGCGCGCGCCCCTTTTGGACGCTTTTTTATTTTATCTAGCCAGTCGCACATCGCTTATTACAGTTATGTCGTGAAGACGGAAAAACATAGTTTTTACTCTACGTTTACATTACACCACTTAATTCCCCTAAAGTTTTCTCTGCACCCATCACTTCATATCCCCACAAAAAGCCCCGGTTGCAATCCCTTCCCCCTCCCTTGACGATACTCGTAGTCCGCACTCTGATAAAACTTTTGCGATTCATTAGTAACTGCGTATTTACGGTTTCTTTAACATTCCCATTTTAAGAATACAGATATTTTTGTTAGGTCCATTAGTTTCTATTTGCATGGCTAAAAAGTTAATAAAATGCATTAATTATCTGGGTTGGAAACATGATTTTTCTTGCACTGATATGGATTAAGTAACACGGTTAAATAAATCGATAAAATGTAAATCAATCTGTTTAAAAAAAAGTGAAAACTAATGGAGTAACAAAAAATAAGGTGAAGTTAGTTTGAAGAGCATTTAAAAAAATGTGCACACGCATAAGTGTTATCACAGAATGGACTATTAAACACCAATTACAGCCTTTCGATAAACGCGTTAATATAAGCCTAAAACGGTGAGTCATCATTTAATCTTTATACTTTAGGTAGGTACAGCGTTATTGACAATTATGACGGACTTTGCTACAATTAATTTTAGTTAATTAATTATTAATTATTAGGTACAACATGTGCACGGTGGTCGTTGTGTGTATGTTATGTTAATGTAATGTGTCTTGCGGATTTTAACGGAGACAGTGTCACATTGCACTCCGTAGATATGCGCCATCCATTTATTATTTTTTTATGTACTTTCCTCCCTTTCTTTACTTTCATTCTTTGTTATTTATCTCTTTTTTTAAAATGATTTTTAGGTTTTTGCTTTTTTCTATTTCACAAAAGGTTGCTTCATGCTTTTTCATCTTGATTATTTTTTTAGTTTTAAATTATTCTTTGTTTTTTTCGTTTTGTTTATCGCATTTGCAAAACCGAGGCCGATTTCGAGCGGCGGGTTCGAGACTCGTCCGGCGCGCAGAGTATACAAAGGTTTGTTTCTTTTTTTCTCTACCACAGCCCATTTAATGATATAATCATTCATATATAATATATTAATATTATTTCGTTATTTATATAGTATATTAGTAGATATACGAACTACAATAGCTGAGGTGATATATAATGTGAAAAACAAGTACCACCGATTGTCCTCGTAGTCTATTTTTAATTGTTATTAGCTACTTGCTATATCAATACGGCGATTATTTATTTAATAATTTTTCCCTTTCTAGTTCTCTTGACTTAGCTAAAACGCTATTTGAAAAACTGCGATTCTCCGGAAATGTTCACCGTCACCACGATCTATTCTCTGGTATATATAAAATATACATCATTTTTTTTTAATAGGTCGAAATAGTATGTTTCCATTACTTATTTAATTATATGCAAATTATTATTTAATATTGAACTTAATTTAAATTCCAAATGATTGTTCCGCAAACTTAATATTTTAAAATTAAATTTGCGGTTATTGACCATTTATGAATTCAAAATGGATTTATGAAACGCAAAATAATATTAGATTTTCGTTTTACTTTTAATTGCTAGTAACATTTTTGGTAAAAAGTAACTGTTGCTGAATAATATTCAAAAGTGAATTTCAATAAACATTATCTAGTTTGTACGATAATTTTGATTTGAAAAAATACGTCATCGTGGTAACAATGTTACATTTTCATCGCGAATTATTAGGGACTATCAAGAAGTTTATCTTAAACCGAAGAATCACAATTAACAGACAATTTTTTACTTTTTTCACCTCGACTGTAAAGGTCTCAATTCTCTCGCGGCGGGAAAACATTGATAAGAGAGCGTTTCAAGTTCTTTATCTTGATTTTTAATATTTATTTCTTATATTATAAAAAAAGAATCTAGCCGATTCCTAAATCAATGTTTTGCTATAAAACATTATGAAATCTTTGAGATTAGTAATTTGAATTTCCGTCAACCTTTTTAGATTATACAACTAAAAGTTTGATTGCAAAAGTAAGTTGAGTTATTGCTTCATCTTCCAAACAATCATGCAGTCATTTTATATTAATCTTTTTCCCACTTACATATGAATTATAAGCAACGTATTGACGTGTTTTCTAGTTTGCGACAAGCTACTATTAAAAAAGTCTAGCGTTTCTCAGCGGAAAACGGTTTCTTTAGTGTACTAACTAAATACAGCTTGAAGTCCTTTTAGGCTAAAAACGTATATAGTTGTTTCTTACTTGAAAACAAGTCTTTTGTTAAACCTTTCTAAACTTTCATCATCTTTCTAAAATCTTAACGAGTTGCTTTCAAACGTTCATAAAAGTAAAGCCTTGAACGATTCTTGAAAGAAAAAATTTTCAAACAACTCAATATAAATATTTGACGAATAAAGATATTTAACCGAACAAATTTATAAATTTATAATATTTGTTATTTTATGCAACGCCTAAGTCTAAACATTCACGAATAATTCAGTAATAAAATTTAAAAAAATGCAAGTTAGGAAAACACCTACAGCATATAAACAAATCTCGTCTTCTAATACACATAAGTAAAGAAGAAAATGAACGAGATAAAAGCACCACTTAAGGGAACCAAGAGAGACCTTAAAATGATAAAAAATTCGATTTTTTTAGCTAATAACACTTTTCGATTCCTAAAGCTATTTTGTACATACGAAACATTAGTATGACTAATTTTCTACGTTAAAATGTATATAGCACAAAAGAGAAAAAGAAGATGTACATAAAAATTGTATTAGAAAAAGTATGATCATTCCCCTTTGTTTTTTTGTCGTTTAATCTTTAAACATTATACTTATGTAACTTCTTGTGATAGATGCTTTATGTTGTACTTTCTTAACTTGACATATTTTTTTTTGATAAGTATAATATTTGATATTACACAAAAATTTAATTCAATAAAAGGTTTTTGAGTAAATATATAAATAAAAGAAATATTAAAAAAAAAGTATTTTTTATTCGTCCTGATATTTTATAAAGCATAAATTTGACACTTTTTATATCATGATTGAAGTATTAATTTACACTTCAAAATATCAAATTTTAAACAATTAAGTCTTCAATTTCTATAATTATCAATGATTTATTCATCAAAAGTTTAATGAGCGTCCAAATCAAAATAATGTAATCTCTGTCCGTTCCTCTAATTATTTTGTTAAGAACAACAGTAACATCACTTTTATACTTTTCATGTGCCTAAATATAAATATCAGCTAAAGTTATTAACACAATTTTACATTAAAAAAAAATTACCTTTCAGGAATCGATTACAAATGTAAGGAACAATAAGTACTTCAAACAGTTTAGTACCCAATGCGATCGCATCGCACATAGTGCAAGTTTTGCAAAAAAAAAAAAAAAAATCAAAGAACCAGTATAAAAAACTTATACTTTTCTCTTACAAACAGTCAATGTTTCTCAACTCAAAAATTATATATAGCATCCTTAAGATAAAAACTTAAAAAAGCTTTTAAAATATATCTTTCATCTTCTGTAACGTTTCATATTTTCACCGAGTTTTGAAAATAAAATAAGTATTTTTACGTTCTTAATCAACGACTCATAATATTGCTTTGTTAATATCTGCACTCGAGTAATACGATAAATCAAAAACCCTAAGCATTAAATTTTTGCTCCGATTTATCTTTGAATCTATACTTTAAAATAATTTTCAAAGCATTAAACGTATATCTTCGATAAATTATATTCTATATAAAATAAGTAATTTTAACTTCACTTGGGTGCAAGATAAAATCAAACTGACAAAATATGAAAAAGACTTTAAGAAATCACGAAATATGAATTTGATTATATGTAATGCTTTGGATGTATTTGAAAATTACAATTAAAAGAATTATGAAAATCACTCTATAAATTCATCTTACCCACAAAGAGAAAATTAATTATTCAAATTCATTATTTACAATAATAATCAGATTTACTGCCCCATTAAATCAATCATTTTAGATATGAGAAAACCACGATAGAATTAAAATGCTTTTTCTCTTTTATGCAATGTACAATTTGTATAGAAAAAGCGCGTAAATCTTTTAATCCATTGTGAACCAGCCAAAAATTGTTATTATCTAAAAAATCATGACGTTAGCACTCTAATGGATTGGAAGAAAATCTGAGAATCGAACTAACGTGTAGTGTAAGTGCGCAATTCACGTACGCTTGCACGCGAATAAGTCTATCGATATACATATATTTTACGTGAACATTAGATTTGTTCAATTAAGCTATCATCCGCGTAATTTAAATGTGTTCATTTAGTCATCTTGACTCTCTTTGAACACGTATAGGTGATCGGGTCAATCTTTACAAGGGTCATAAGTCAATTTGTTATAAAACTTTTCTATCTCGCTTCTTTTTCAAATAATCATTTCATAAATGATTATTGCTTCTGTTAAATTCATTATTCTCTCTTTTTTACTTGCTTTTTTTTATCAACATAATAATAAGTATAGTACGCTAGAATTAGATAATAAATCTATAATTGCATTCTCGACTTAAAATCCGAAGTTTGTCTTGATCATTAGAGTTTAAAGTAGATTACGCGGATGAAAGCTTCAATATTAAATAAAGCTATTATTACAGTACAGTGGACAGCATTATTTTTTATCGTTTAGATTGCTTCGCAACATCAACATTAAATAACACCTATGCGCGTCCAAAATTTTTCTTTCGGCTCTTAAATATAATCTTTGCATCGCACATATTGAGGTGTGTCGTCAAAGCTCCCATTTTGAATGCGATGGGCAACTGACACACACGCACGCATTATACGGGTCACACACTTAAGGAAAACCACATTGAACTATTCTAAGAAATTGTATCCTCTAAGGCAATTATTTCGCGGCTTTTGTTATCCCTTTTTTTATCTGTTCCTTACGCATGCTTCTAAATAATCGAAATTGATGAAGCGATACCTTTCGCAAACATCCGAGCGATCGATGCCATGCGAACATTGTTGTGCGCTTCTCTATATAGTATATACCGAAACAACACGACGATATATTTCAACGAAAGCTCTCGAGGTACTGCACTTTTAAGCGATGGTTAACTTGGTTAGCACCAAGAGAATCTGAGTACGACCGCATTTTTAATAAAATGTATTTTTTTTATAATTTCCTTCCCTTTTTTTCTCTCGTTTCGTTCGTTAATAATCCTTTAGAAAAGCTTGATAAAGATTAGGCGCCGTGAATCTCGAAAAAGGGCGACTCACGGTGAGCATGAATAAACGAAGAAGAGCCGTATGCAGAACTTTTCTCTGTTTTGCTTTGGCCAGTTTAAGTACGGCTAACAGTCTCCTCGCCAACTGTTGCTGGTGCGGTTGCGACGGTTGATGCGACTGCCGGAATTAATGGAGTTGCGGATGACGTTGATGCTACGGCTTCGTCAGTAGCAGTCGGTTCCTTAGGCTGAAGTGTCAAAACAACATCTTGGTTTGTCTTCACAATTTTGGACTCCATTTCATTATTGTAGAGGAGTGTCGATTGCATCGCATTGTACATGGCTGTTCTTGCATAGCGTGAAGCCTTCGTCAGTTTGTAAATGCTATCGGCTAGCGCTAATATGTCTAAAAAAGTAGAAAACCCGTTTTTTTAGAATAATTTAATTTCAAATTTGGTTTAAAGCTTTAATTCCTAGTAATATTTAAAAACTTTTTTCCTAAACTTGAAATTTAAAAATGTATCATTATATATAACGGTTAAATTTGTACATTTTAAGTAGTAGAACAAGATTACTGAATAATGGTTTTTGTTGGTAATAGAATTTTAAAATATTTGCTACATAAAGCTTATTTACTTTAGTACCTAAGAATTGAAGCATATTTTTAGCTGCGACTTAATATAAGATGAATTTTATATTTAAATCCTGGGTTTAAATAATAAACCTTAAAATTTTATTTTCGATCCAGTTAATCTTTAAGAAATCAACTCTTACCGTTGTCATCATGAATAGAAATGCAATGAAGATTCTCTTTTTGCCTCTTAGTAGCATTAGTTATTTCTTGCTTACGACGCTCCTGAACAAACTTAATTGCCTCTAACCAGTGCTCCATGGCTTTGTGAACTCGCTGATTCATATCAGCACCACGAAGACGTTCCATCTAAAATAGATAATAGATGCAGTGATTACATAAAATTTAATTTTCATAATTTTACAATATTAATGAAAGAGTACTAGTAATTAAAATTGTTGTTGCTTTATATAGATTGAAAGACAGAAGCTACTTACCTATTTTATTCTGTAACGTCAACAATAAATTTATTAAAATTTATTTATAAACTTAAAAACTTTTTTTTATTATTCCTTTTTAAATGAATTTTAATATTAAAATTTTAAAACCGCGAATGAAAATGTGCTAATGATTTAAAACTAAAGTTATTTTTTATTTTCTTTATTAAAGCATTATACTTTAATGAAAATTAGTTGATAAAATTAATTATAATAATTTACAATTATTAAATCAAATTTCATTTACACGATTTTAAAACAATGCTTTTTAATAATTATAAAATTAAAATATTATTGCTTCATAAATCATTCTATTTTTTTTTTTTTTAAATTGTGCTCTTAGCGTTAATAATTTTAATATAAAACATTCAAATTTCATAAACATGTGAAAAATAAAGATGCTGTTTATTATGTAAAATTCCATTATTTCAAACCTAATTCCCCATATTTGTTTATAATTCTTTCCTTAAACAAACTAGACATTTTTTTAGGTACAAATAAACAAAATTAATCTTAAAATATAAAAAAGTTCGAAACATGAAATAAGAAGTAAATAGTGGTACGGGTGCCGCGTCGTCTGCTCCTCAAACTCGCCTTCGCGGCACTACCGTGCCACTTGATTTAGAAGTAAAATTGTTTTTTATTATTTAAATAAATGTTAACAAAACCTAATTTTATCACTGTTTGGTTTTTTAGCCCCATACATGCGTAAAATATAAAATTACTAAATTATTACCTTTGCAATGAGAGTGATAACACGAGCATGCTCTCGGAAGTGATCGATGATAAGTCTGTCAACCCGCGAAGGACTGCCTTGGAGTCTTGGAATCGGAATATTATTAGCACTGGTGACCTTCTTTCCGGGAAAGTGTGCAGCCAATCCAGCCTCACACTTCTTACGCTCTTTCTCCAGTTGTTTAAATTGCTCATAAGTCTGTTCGAGTCTCAAAAACAGAATCCTTGATGGGCCAGATCTCCTTGCGGAATT
Source organism: Ormyrus pomaceus (assembly GCA_900474385.1). NCBI lineage: Eukaryota > Metazoa > Arthropoda > Insecta > Hymenoptera > Ormyridae > Ormyrus > Ormyrus pomaceus. Next base: position 29,109 of record UCOM01000518.1, read on the forward strand.
TCCGTTTCTCAATCCTAATCCACTCTCGAAGATGGAAATGGGCGGTGGTACAGCTACGGGTATTGGCATGACCGTATGCCCAGGGAAGACTCCTGCATTAGCAGCGCTTTGCATCAAACCCGCATTAAACAAAACATCAGCAGCAGGTGATAGAGCCGGCATGCCTTTAATGCGTTGCTGTTGTTGACGTTGTTTGAGTAAGCGATTGAAAATTTCGGTATCAATGCCATTATTACCGCTACCCATATGCTGCTGTTGCTGCTGCTGAACCAGAGAATTGTTAGAAGGATAGTTAATGCCGTTGGCAAGCTCGTAAGCAGCCTTCATCTTATAGGCATTCGAGATATTGTTGGACCTCTTGTGATTGTTCTGGAAGGCAGCCTTAAAAAGAAAAAAATCAATACTAAGTATAAATGAAATTTAAATTTAGAAGTTACTTTTTTCTGTTGCTAATTAAAAACTTTTTGTATTTGAGTAATTTTAATAAAAATAGCGTTACCTGAGAATTTTGCTGCTGAATAGCTTTAAGAGCATCGGCATTATTGACAATGAATCGCTGGCAGTCGTTAGCGGTCTGATAGTTGAATTTAAGCTGCTGCAATTGTTCAGCCTCTCTGATTGCAGCTGCAGTAGCTGCAGCCGCAGCCAGGTTGCGTGAATAGCCGATCGGCGAGAATACCTGCTTCTCGCGCGACTTGTTGCCACCTCCTGTATTATTGCCTTTAGGGCTAAGCATCTTGAGGAGGGTGGCATCAAGTCGCTGATCAACAAGCGGCATCCCATTACTACCATCGAGTTCGTTAGGAGAAGCAAATTGCTGATCAGCGAGGTTCGGATAATGATTAACCAAGCGTTTGTACGTCTGCTCGGTCAACGCTGTTGCGTCATCCAGCTTACAGGTACGTGAAGCTTGCTGCTGCTGCTGCTGCTGCTGCTGCTGTTGTTGTTGTTGTTGTTTTTGGAATAGTTGCTCGTTGGATGCCGCAATGTTACTGACATTTAGATTGGACGTCTCATGATAATCTTTGTACTATAAGTAAATTACGTGTATTATTAACCATCTGCTAAAATATATTAAAACGTAAGATAAAAATAAATGTACCTCTTCATATTTAGCGCGTTGAAGATTATTAGCAAAGCAATTCTGCAATGCAGATTCGGCGGGAGAGAAGTGCTGCAGCGGCGAGTTAGATAAAAAACCAGAGTCGGCACTAAGATCAGTCACAGTGGAGCTAGGACGGTAGCCTTGACCATTGGCAGTTGCATTGTAGGAATCGTGAACATTTAGTATTGAATTGCCATGAGAATTTGGGGGTATACTGCAGTGAAGCTGCACGTCATTGAGGGCGACGTTTTCGGGCGAGTCAAGAGCCAAGTTGAGAGCGACGTTCAAATTGTAATCTGTGTTGTTGGAGGACTGTAGCTGTGGGTAGTGTCCAAACAAATCCTTAACGCAGTCGTTAGTTAGCAGAGTCTCTGACCAGTTGGCAGATTGCGGATTGTAATTCAAGCCATTGGTCGTTGTTGTTAGTAGGCCATTGTTTGATAAAGGAACGTAAGAGTTCCGAACGGAACTAAAGGATCCATCGTTTATAATCTGAGCTGGATATTGTTGCCCTGATCGTTGTAAATTATTGTCAGAGGTATGTAAACTTCTGAAACAAATTTGAATTTATATTTCTATAACTTTTGGAAATCGCGATAAGCAAGTACTTAGTTTGTTATTACTTTACAAGGTCAATTAAAATCAATTTCAAATCTGATGATAATTTTTAAGGTTTAATTCTACTTAAACATGTTATGACCATCAATTGTAAAAAACAATTTTATATTTGAAAATTGCTTAGGTATTAAACATTTCAATTAATTACATTTATAATAATTTAAGTAATTACCTCTGGACATTGTTGACGTATCCATTTGAATAAGGGCTACTCTTATCATGGTTCTGCTGTCCCATGCACATGTTGAGTCCCAATGAATTCAGTCCGCTGCAGATATTTCTGTAATCTTGGTCATTATCGTTTACACCTAATGAACCATTTGGTACTCGTGACAATGGATAAGATGTGTGGAGCCCATTAGTATTTGTGAGATATGCATTTCCACCTAACTTGGTTTTACAGTCTTGTACCATTGGAACTCCAGCATGATACTGTTGAGGGTTACCATTGCAGCGGTTGGAAAAGACATCGTTGCCAGTGATACAATCATCATCTAAGATTTTAGCAACGAGGTCATTTACCATAGAATTATTTAGATCTTGACTATCATCATCTTCCAAAATTGACTGTAAGAATAAAAATAAATTTGATATATTTATAGTAATTTAAAGGTAAGAAAATTTTTTACTGGGTATAGCATTTTAATTCATTATTAAGATTAATTTAATTTGAATAAGTATGTTTATTTAAACATTTATATTAATTAAAACTTATTACACTGATATGATATTATTGAAACATTAAATCTTTAAATATTTAGAACAAATTAATACTCTTTTATGAAAAAAAAAGATAATACATAATATAATATATATAATATATAATAATATGCATGAACTTTGACATACTACTTTTCAGACTTATTCAATTTGAATATCTAAATTAACCTTTTATGAAAAAAATTTTTAAAATGTATAATTGCATTAACTAAAGTAATAAATGCTATATTTTTCTAATTATACATTACAATTGAATGAAAAATATCATATATGTCAAAAAGATTTCTGTCATTTTAATTTCATTTGAACTTTAAACTTACAAAAATATAAAATATACAATTTTAGGTTTGGAATATTCACCTTATTGACAGGACCTCCGCCAAGCAAGTTGTAGCTCCAAGGGCTGTACTCATTACAACGATTGTCTTTTGCTGCCTCAAACATACTGATGCCTTTTTCGATCTACAAATTGAATCAACAAAAAATTACATAAAAATCAAAATTCGTAAATCAAAGTAAGAATTAATTGGCCTCAAACAGGTCAATACAAGCTTGGAATGACATTTCAAAATTTAAAATTCCCTAATCAATATATCAATTTGCAAAGCAAAAGTCTCTCAGATATCAAATGGCCTCACTCAGCAACTGTCAAGCCAACTCATATATACACTAATAGCAGAAAAAGATCAGAGCAGACCAAAAGAGCAGAAAATAAAAGTAAGACAGGTATTATAGCAGACTGAAACATTGCCTAATTCCAATGAGCACAACAGAGGCTCCCCTCAAAAAGCACAGCACTTTCTTCGCACTCATCTTTCCACTGTCAGGGAGTAAACTAAAAATACAGTTGACATAACTACTCCGTCCGTTCCACGGCACACAGCTCTCGCAAAACAGCACGTAATTTCTCTGGCCGAATGCAAGTAATGCTGAACTCATTCCGCTCGAAAAGAGATGGGACGATCGCTCGCTCGCAGGAGGGATAGAGAGAGAGACGTAGATACGCGAGGGGGCAGAGCCACCGAGAGAGAGAGAGAGAGAGAGAGAGAGAGAGAGAGAGTAGAGGTAAAAAAGTAGGCGAAGAAAAAGGGAGGTGCTGCTCCACCCGAGAGCTGTTTCTAACGGGCGTCTGTCACCTACGTTTTCCCCGACGCTCGCGTAGTTAAGCTCATCGTGGAATCTCCTAGGCTCGCCCTCGACGCACATAACACTCGCTTTCTGCTACCACTGCTGCTGCTGCTGCTTCTCTCTGCGCCGCCCGTCCGCAATGCAACGCTACTCTGCTGCTGACACTCACACGCTCAACGCTCTCGGCCGCCCGCTACACCTCCCACTCCTCCAGCTCTCTCGCGCGCGCCTGCTTAGAAGCTTCGCGAGCGTGGGTAGCGGCGCGAGCGCAAAAGGACTTGCCTTTACCTGCATCATCGCGGCTCTCGCTGGGCACCATCTCCGTCGTTGTCGGCTGCCATTCCCGTCTCTCACGCACACAAGCACGCAGCCGCTCTCTACACCCACCACATTTCCCTCGTTCTGTTTTGCTCGCGCCGCCTACTTTTTTTGGCTAGGCCGCTTGCATTTTTTGACCCTCTTTCCTTCCTTGCGCTTCGATCTCGCTATCGACGAAGCCGAGCGATGCTATTCACGGCTACCTATTTCTAACTATTTGGCGTCGGCTAATCTCCTTTTACCGCTTTCGAAAATTTATCGATTTTTCGAAAACTTCGTACTTTCGAGTCTGGCTAAAATTGACCATCGCTGCGTGTTGATGCTTCTATTTTTACCTCTCTTGTCTGGTATTTATCTAAACATCGCGGCGTTAAGCGCAGTACGTGATTCGTCATATTTTCCGTTACGCAGACGAGCGCCTGCACATTCATTATTTGTTTACATGTTTTTCGTGACTCGTGTTTACTTGGCGCAAAATCCGCTTGTAATTTGATGCACCATATTTTACACCTATATAATCGCCTATTCATGGCCCCTCTCGCTGCTATACATATTTGATTAGGCAGCGTTTTGTTTTTGCTCTTCAGCTTATGCGCGCACGCATCCTCCGGCTGTTTGTGAAAGAACTACCCGGCTTTTTATTTTCTTACCTGACGAGAAATTCAATTTTCATTATGTTCAATTATTGTTATCCCGCCTTCTCTTGAGTAAACGATCTAGCTGGAAAGAGTCGCGGTTAAACAATGGAAACTTCTTTGTCTTAATCTAAATTATCGATTATTCTTAAAAATTGTTGCCTATTAAATAAACACGAAGATTATTTTTCTCGAATGATTTCCGAGCCTTGGTGGGCCGGGAATAATTTATCGAGTCTGCTAATCCAGAGGGAGATCATCTTTAGAAAATTTTCGGTACCCTCGTCTTTCGATAATCTATTAATTTCTTTATTTTTGATTCTTCCAAGTAACTCTCTCCGATTACATTTAATGTAATTTCTTGGACAAGAAATGCCACTCCCGCAAGCGGCCGGTAATAAAGTCCTTTCATTCTTCTACGGCAGATGCTTCGCTTCCGTCCGAGTGACTGAGTGTGCAGGACAAAAGCTTTCGGTGGGAACATGAATGTAATAATTGAAAAGTCTGATTTATAGAACGAAGAGGTAGAATGCGGTTTTTAATAGCGATGCCATTTTTGGAGGTTGGATAAATAAATAAAGAATAAAATGATAAATACTAATGTAAATACGGAAGTTTTTTTAAATATCAAAATTGATTGCCATTTGTTATTTCTGAGTATTTCAATTTAAATTCGATTTAAATTATAGATATACTATAATTTTTACAAGAAATAAGAATGTCTTAATACATGTGTTGAAATCATATTTTTGCAATATTGTAGTTACAAATCTTTTTTTATAGGAACAAAATTTGGTGTTTTTAAATCAATGTTGAAAATTGTACTAGATAAGTGAAAACTTCAATTAATAATTGAAATCTATGAACCTATTATCTATACAATTGATTTGATTTAATAAATTGAAAATAAACATTCGAACTTCCTGAATTAAGAAGGAAAACTTATATTTTTTATTCCTTCTTCGAATGAACGAGCCCCTTTTCCGAGAAGAAGATACCAGTGATTGGCCTGAAATTAACTTGAAGAGTCATTACAGGATTTTCGTTCGCGTATAAAATTTGATTTCAAAACATTTTCGTACAGCTGAAACATCCTAATTCAATTCTAAAGTTTAACTTTATATCTTACTAATATTTCGATTTGATTTCTGCAAAGAATACATTTAATTTAAAAAGCAATAATCTTTCCACGAGTTAGTAGTTTTACTTCCAATTACAATATTTCGATTAATGTTTCTGCAAATGCGTCGAACATCTAATTCGTTTTTTTCGTCATATCGATATGCAATCTGTACTTAATGACACTTGTTATATCTATTTATAGAAGTAATGTGCATAAAAAACTAAAATCACAGTCAACATAAAAAATTATAACGTACAACACTTGTTCAATTTTCTTTCACTTATCAATTTTTAATTCTGCTGACAAGTAAAATAAACAATTTACAATCATTTATACTTTATTTAGAATGAACAGAAAACTGTGAGAAAACTGTCTAGTGACAGAATGTATAGCCCGATAGCGAGTCCATTCTTAGAATGTTTCCGAACGCTGAACTCAAAGAAATAGCTGCGCCCTCGAACAAGCTGCATATGTGATTCCACAAATCGAAGACGGGACAACGAATTTTTTGAAAACATTTAGTAGGTATTTATGGTATGGCTTTTCAATGTTTAATTGTTTATTAACGTTGATTACTTTATTAAATAAACTGTAACAAAACAATGCGTTGTTTTAAAGGCTTTTAATTTATGTGAATTAACGAATTTACTTGATGTAAAAAAACGTTTAGAAACGAATCTTTATTACATATTGAATATTTGTTAATATTAATGAACAATAGTAAAAAAATAAACACTGGCTTTTGTATTAAAAACTGCTTCTATTTTTTGGAAGTTACAATAGTATTCGCACTTTAACTAGAAGCAGACGGAATTCGCCAAGTATCAATATTGAGAATACAATTGCAAGTAGATACGAATTAAGCTTTGCGAATGACTGTTTTTCAGTTCCGATTAGTCAACGATGTACCGACGAGAAAAACCACTGCAGCGAAGAAAAGTAGAAATAATACCGATAACTGACGGAAAACTGTGATATCGATTTACAAATTTCTTAGATTTTTTCGCAAACGTTACCAAAAACATTTGTCACCGGGCGCGACATTCGCTTTTTCTCCCAAACATATAGAAGTAAATAAAAAAAAAGTACGTCAGGCACAATGAGTCCGACTTTCAATTTTTGCCAACAAAGACGAGCTAGCCTCTAACCCAAAAAAAAAACCAGAAGGATAATATTTCAAAACAAAAACGTGACAAAGAGCGTAGGTACTTACATTGTATTTGTACTGCTTGAGCTTTTGAAGGCTCGCATCGAGCACTTGCAGGAACACCATTCGGGCAGGTTGGCGGAATCCAAGCAGAGAAGTAAGGAAGCAAAGGATGTGCCAGTCGATCTTCGTTTATTTCACAGATGTCCGTCGCCGCCGTCCGTCCTTCACCGCAGCGACGAAACGAATGAGCCTCCGAAATCGGGCCGGTTCGCGGGCCGGCGAATTTTCGAAATCAACGAGCGCAGCGCCTCTATTTAATTCGATCCTCAACTTGTTACCCCCTCTTAAGCCTACCAGTAACGAGCTTTCAAATTGGTGGACTGCTAGTCGACAGGTCACAACATGTAAGATCAGTTTCACTGTGTAAACAAACAATGGAAGAAAATTTTGAGCTATAGGTTTTGTTCTGATTGTTCGGAAGTTTTCTCAAAAAGAAACCATGGCTGTGCACAAGCCCAGTGAAGACTTCTTAAACAACTTAAATTTGGGAGTATCTTTTCCTGTCACTAAGCAGCAGATTTGGCAGTACGATAATTTTCAAAAAAAGTTATTTAATAAGGACAAGAATGTACCTAAATTAATGGATATGATTTTTACTCCTACTGTCAATAAAAACTGTGATTATCCTTTGAATTTTTCTACAGTTGTAGACAGAAAAAAATTTGATAGATTAAAGGCTAGACATAAATGTATGAATTATACAAAACTTTTTCAACAAGCTAGAGTAAACGACAATAAAAATTATTTTGAAAAATCCAGAAAATTTCGTGGTAATGTTGTGCATCATTACACCGAAGAGAAAAAATATAAAAATCAAGTTCACCCTGCCAAAATACGTAAATATTTTCAAACTATTTTGTACAAAGTACTATCACAAGAGTTGATTGGAAACAGCAGTAATAAAAAGAAAATTTTAAAGGCTCTTCATAATTTATTATTAACAGCTAAAACGGAGCCTTTTAATTTAATTCCTTTATTGAAAACAATCAATGTACGTTTTAAACATAGTATTGTGTTCTGAAGAATAATTTTAATCACAAATTTTAATTGCAGGTGCAATCAATGCAGTGGATCAAAACTGCAGTTGATGTAGAAACGAAGTATATTCTAATTGCTACATTTATTAAATGGTTATTTCAATACTTTATAGTTGTAATTCGTTATTACTTTTATATCGCTTACATTAAAGAAGAAAAAATATTTATCTTTGTTGAAGACTGGAATAAACAAAAAAAAGAATTTCTTAAAAAAATGAATAAAAAAATGGTTTTAGAACCAGTGACTAATGTACATATAAATAGTGTAGAAAATGTCTCATACTCATACTTAATACCAAAGGGTAAAGGTGTTCGATTTATCACGAGGCATATGTATATAGCAAACTTTACATAATACTTATTTAAAAGTAATTCTATTAATTATAATCTTTGTACTATTAATTTTAGATATAAAACTGAGGTAAAACAAGATCTAAGAAAAACTTTAAGTGTCCTTAAATATTTATTTGAAACTAACTTTAAAAATAAAGATGAAAGTTCTTTTTGTAAAAAATATGTAGATATTGTTGAAAAAAAAACGAAATGTAATGATGAAAAAGTGTACATAGTATTAGCTGATATTTTTGATGCCTATGGTTCAATAAAACAAGGTATATGTGAGATTGTAAAAGAAAACATTTGATTAATCTAAATTAATAGAAATTATAATTTTATAAATATTTTTAGAGAAATTGCTAGAAATAATAAAATCACTGTTTAATAATTTACCAAATGTATTAATACTTGAATGTTACCAAAGCAAAGTAGGTACAAAATACAAATTTACAAATAATTCACTTAGAAAGACAGTGCCTCAAACCAAACCAAATGCAGTTACAAAATCTTATATTTTAGAAATTTTAGAAAATTATATTTTTAATACCAAAGTAAGTCTTTGTTTTAATATCAGATGTATAATAAAACTAACTTTTTTCAAATTATATTTTAAATTATTTTAGATGATAATTGACAAAAAAGTTTTTAACTTATGCAAAGGAATTGCTCAAGGATTGATATTATCAGCAGCATTATGTGATATCTACTATGGTCATATGAGAAAAAAATATTTTACAAAGTTTGAAATGGTTGCTTCTCTTTTTACTTATGTAGATGACAGTATTTTTGTAACAAAAAATGTATTCTTTGCCAATGAGTAAGTAGTACATTAGAAACACATAAAATTAATGTAACAAAAAAAATCTTAATTATGTATTAAATATATTTTAGATACATGCAAAAGATCAAAAATGGTATCCCAGAATACAATTGCTGGTTCAATAAATTAAAATTAAAAACTAATCTAGATCTTTGTAAATCAGATATTATTTATTTGGGTTGGAAAATCAATCCCCTTTCATTGGAAATTGAACCCCAATGTAAATTTGCTCGATATTCTACAAATTTTTCTTCATTAACTTACTCGTAAGTATATAAAAAATATTATTATATTTTATTGACAAATGTTTTATAAATTTTAATTTATTTCACTACATCTAATTATATTTGTTTAGATCATTTGAAACCAAATTAAAATATTTAGCTTCATTAAAGCTAAGTAGACTTATTTTTTCTCAAAAAGTAAATAGCAGACAACAAATTTTTAAAAATATAGAAATTGTTGCAGTTCAACAAGCTGAAAGATCTTTTGCACTAGCATGTGCTTTATTAAATATTAGTAAGCAACCCATATCTATAAAAACTTTTCACAGAGCAAATTTAAAAATTATTCGGAAAATAGAAATACTATCTGAATGGGGTATTTATTATCAAATAAAATATTTTTTATTAATATATTTAAAATGTTTATGCATTAACAATATATTTTTAGACACCAAAGAGAGGATTCAAAATAGGAAGAAGTTACTCTACATTATGTGGAAATCTTTGCACACTGTATTTAATAAAAAAAATATTGTTTTTAAAAATTTAATTAAAGAAATTAGAAAGGTTAGAAAAATGTATAGAATCAATAAAAAAATAACAAACTGATTTATTTTCGTTTGATTGATTAAGCTGCTAAATTTAAATAGTTTTCATTGGTGATTTTTTAATCAACTACTAGTTAATTTTTTAGGTCTCAAACCACTTACACCTATTTTACACCCTATTATTTTATTAATATAAGTCATTAGACTTTTAAATTTCTTAATAAAAAAATAAGTATTGATTTAATAATCTCATATCACCTTGGTAACCTTCTTTAGTTGTGTTGCACTTAAATGTCTCATTTATTTTCAATATTAAAATTTTTAAACTGTAACAATGGCCGAAGATATCAATAAACATTTATTATCACAATTTTATGGTCTTAAAGAAGATTCTGGACCATTAAGATTTATATCCAGTTCGAAAGGTATCGAAAGTTTTGAAAATGCAAGAGATACAGAGGGTTTGAGCACAGAGCAATTACAATCATTCGAAGAAACGGGAAAAAATCAGGTTCGTACAAATTATTTTTGTCTATCCACTTTTTATTTAATTGTTTTATATTTATTTAGAAATATGAAGAGGAATCAGATCAAATTTATAATGAAAGTAAGGAAGGTAATTTACCCAGGTCGCCTCATATTCTCACAGTAGAGGAACTTTTAGAAGATAATTTTTCTGGTATTTTTAATATCCTTATAATAAAATTAATGCTTGTGATCAAGCATCTGATTTTAAAATAATTTTAGATTCCCAAGAAAATAATTTCGAAATTGATAATATCATTGGAGACATTAAAGATGATAAAAGTATTCCGACAAAAAATTTTACGAGATTGGAAGATACTTTTACGAAGGCTATGGCGAAAATATCTGAAACTTCGATTCAGGGTGAGACAAATACGGATGATACCAGCACGAATTTACCTTTTCATCCAGTGACGAAGGCTAAAAAATTATGGCGACAAAAAACAATGGTTTCAAAAGAGAGTGTTCTTACTTCTTTAGATGTTCTTTCGAGATTTAATGGTATATACTTGAATTTAAATAATACTGGTATTTGCGAGTTCCCTCTTGATGTATTGCCAAAACTTACTAATTTACAGGTACTTTACTTAAAATTTTATTGCTAAAATTTAAATAATCTAGGATCTGTAAACTTGAATACATTTTATGAATTATTTTCTATCTTATTAGATATTGTACTTGGATTCCAATTATTTGAAAGAGATCCCTAATGAATTTTTCACATTATTAAGAAAATTAAAATGGTTAGACTTAAGAAATAATCAATTATCAACTATTCCAACAACTATTAAAGGTCACACTTCGTTAGAGACACTTCTTTTACAAGGAAACAACATCCAAATATTACCTCTAGAAATCGGTATATTATGCAAAAAAATAATACATTCCCTGTTTATAGATTTTTAATCTTAATAAATTTAAATCGTTACAGGACTTGCTCTAAATTTAAGAAATTTACAAGTAGCTCACAATCCTATTATTTTTCCACCAAAGGAAATTTTAGACCTAGATTGCCCAAAAATAATTAATTTTTTGCGAAGTCAATGGAATGAAAGTCATCCAAATGAAATAATTCAATTAAAGGAACTTCATGATGGTAACATTATAATTTTATTTTATCTTAACTACAATATTAATTTTTTTAATTTCACATACATTTATGAATTTTCAGACAAAATAAAAAAAAAGCCGTCAACTATTATATGTTATCAGTCGCCTACAAGAAGGACGACTTATAGAAAAAATTTACTAAGGAGTCTTCAAAGTACACCAAACACATCAGTTCGATTAAGGACATGGAGTTACAAACCCAGTAATAGGTATGGATCTCATAATACTACGTGGGCTTTAAAAAAAATAGAGAATCCAGGATCGAATTTAAATAATTCAATAGTAATTTGCAATTTTTGTGCAGCGTCGTTGTATCGTAAGGGCGTTTTTGTTGAAAGTGATGACATTTATCATCATAAATGTATAACGAAAACTGCGAAAACTTCAAAAAAAGTTCGACCAAAAAAGCCTTCTAAATTAAAAAATGTTTTACCCGATGTAAAAATCAAAACAAATTTCTTGCATTTATTAGGACCGTCTCCACGATGTTTGTATTTAAGGAAAAACTTAAATTTTTTAACAAATATAAAACCAAAAGCAGTAAAATTATGCCAAATAAAGCCAGTTGATGTTAATTTGAGTCACACTAAAATGGTAACAGTTAAGAAAATCAAACCTTTAAAAGTTAATTCTACTGAAAAAGTTTTTGATGTTATAACTAATGATAGGATTAGAATGAAAATTAAACCTACACAGTTAAAAGATCCGCAATTAATGATGGGCTTTTTAAAAACTGTTCTTGGTTTAAACAAAGAAAGACCTATTATCAGAAGTAAATTAAATATAACTAGTGAAGGTTAATTTAGCTCTGTTTACTTCGATAGTTTTGTTGTTAGAGCTAGAAATGCTGTTATAAATATATTAAATGTTAAATAAACGTTTCTTTTATCAAATAAAACATGTTAATGACACAAACTAGTTTTTCGTCAGTTTTAGTTTGTAGGTAATTCTTTACGTTCCATTTCTGTTTGCAATAATAATTTAGATGTGAAGGCAATGGAAATGAAAAGTACCAACAACAATTATTATGGATGGCAACTGCAAAAAAACTTTTACGCGAGGAAGCGGAAATTCTTCAGAAAACGATGTTGGTAGAATTAAAATTTTTTAACTTTATTTATAAAAAATTATGTTAATTTGTAAATTAAAGAAATGCATTTTAACAAAATAGCGATAAAAAAATGTTGGACAATTGGAGACACAAATATAGAAATTTTAAATTTAATAATAAGATAACGATCCCGAAGAACTACTCATTAGGTAGATATTACACCATATTACCATATGAATGTTTTAAAGCTAATAATGCTAACTATATCAATTTTATTTCGATTTAAACATTTAGAGCCGCCGTTTGCTCTGCATGTGGAAAACTCTGAAATAAAGGTACAATATTTACAAATTTTTGGAACAGATATAATTGTATTTTTAATTAATCAATTCTTTTTTCAGAATAATCAAATGAAAGTAAAGCATGCTAAATCAAAGACCCCTTACGTGAAGTACTGTTTTATCTATATAATCTATTTAAATTATTTAATTTTCAAACTAATTATTTTCATTCAGTTCCAGAAATTTTATCGATAGCTTCAAAGATTTTGTAGATTCTGTTAAGAAACTTGATGAGGAAACTACAGCAGGAAATATGACTCCATCAACTGAGCAAAAAAAACTGCAGACTGAAATCGATAAGGTACTGTTCATGCATTTCTAATAGCAACACTCATACTATTTAAAATTATTAATAAAATGTACATTCAATTTCAGATATATGAATTGCAAAAGAAACTTCAAGAGTTGAAGTCTTACAATGATTGCATGCTCAGTTCATATACGGGACGAGATCGTATGCCTAGAAAAGAATTCATTCGCCCTCCTTCAATAATATTATAAAGCAATTAAAATTTTTGGATATATACCAATTTTGTAAGAACAACACAAAAATAATATTTTGTAATATGCGGGTTTTTAAAAATGCCATTAAAATTTTTTTCAGTCTTTGAAAATTTATTCAAATAAATTCGTACCAATTAATGACTTTACATGACTTTCATGAACTCTGAAAGTGTTAACACTTGAAGATATTAGTATCAGATTACAAAGCTTGTCATTAAAATTATACATAAATTATTTAATTATATTAATATAAGGATTAAAATAGTATCGAAATCTGTTATAAAAATATTATTAAAACCAGAATTATATAAAAAAAACTTTTAAATAAGTTTAGACAACATTTTTCAATCAAATTAATGATTGTATAATATACGACTTTGACTTCGGGGTTTAATATTTTCTGCGCTACCGTTTCATTATACTACAAACTAAATTTATAAATTATTGTAAACAATAAAAGCAAAATTTTCCTCTTTTTTAAAAGAGTGGAATTCATAACAGTATTGTAAAGTTATATGGAGTTATGTACTATTAAATATGTAGAGGCGCACCGTACAAAACTTGAAGCAGCTAAGTGCTTTATATTTTACACATTCATTTTTTCACATTTTTATACTTCTTAAAAGTCATTCACGTTTATAAGCAAGCGTTTGTTTTAATGTGCTTACTACACAATTTTATGAGAATCACAAATAAAAGAATCATTGTTTAATAATGAGTCGAGGAATTGCAGATGTATAAAGAACACTTTCGAGTATTTCGATACCGTTAAGATTTTCGTTACTACGATTAAAATGACAAGCTTCTAAGAATGATGAAGCAGCTCTTGTAATTAGTACTTCTTAAGCTACACTTAACATCATTGATAATATTAATTGATAATTGAAAATAATATCGCTGTGCGCATTTTCCGATATTAGTAAAACAAATATCTTAGTAATTAAAGAATATTTTCATCTATAGTGAATTTTCCAATGATGATCCCGCAACGAAAAGGACCAGATCAGAAATGAAGTTCATTCTAAATCGTGATTATTTATGCTAATATCACTAATTTTATTTTACTTTTTAAACTGACGTAGTTTGTAAGAATACGCAAAAGTAATTCATAGAGCTATATATACATATTCTATAAAATAAATTTTTCGTCTAGAGACAAAAAAGAAAAGCAAGATCGCAATGAATTTAAAAAGAATGTTGCCTCAATTACACAAAAAAAATCTGGTTGCTTGATACTTCCAATGACTGCTGTAAAACAATGCGTTCAACACATTCAGTAACGCACAGTGATGCGAATAAAATTCGGAACTCTTAAATGTTACGCAACATTTTTAAAAAATGCATTCTATTGCACTATGCAGTTTCTTTGTCTTTCTTAATCTCTCAAGCCCGATTTACAATCCATATACTTTGATACAATGTATATGTACAGTTCTCGTGATTACAGACTTTTAAAAATTTAATCGATTTCCATTAGTCAAATGTATAAATCTTTTGTTGATTCAAATGCTGATTTGCACCAACGATAAGTTTTATGATTTTATTAAAAGTCATTTTGAGTTTTAATACTAAAAAAAGCGTAAGAATCGATTTTTTACGATTTCTATAAATAATACATTCTGAAGAAAAATTGAATGAAAATAGAGTATGGATTTTTCTCTTGTCCATTCAGTTGTTTACTTTTTTAACTGGTCCTAATACGTAAACTTTATTGACAAGAATAATTGAAGAGCTTGCCCGCTGTTAGAAACTCCTACACATTGTAACAGTTGATGCGCTATCTTCTAAGGGAGGTATTACATCAACAAAACCTAATCTAACGTAGAATTCTCGGGTATCTTTATCAGTAATTGGCATTGTTGTGTGAACTCCGAAAGAACCTATAGAAAAATTATAAAATGTTAAAAAGTATATACCACTGCGAGTATGCTTTCTATCTTTTAAATAATATTCATACCATTTGCTCTTATAGCAGCCAAAATGCAAGTTATTAGTCGTTTAGAGACTGACTGGTCGGTAACTGTTGGCGATAAAGAACAAGTTAGTTTAGAAGGGTGTTGTCGGCATAATTGATCTGGCACATCAGGTGAAAATGTATGAAAATATTGTATTGCCTCCTAAAAGATATTGTAATTTAGTAAATCTAAATAGAGTAAAAATTCAAACTTAATTATGCAACTGCAAATATACTTGTTCCTGTTGTGGCATATCAGCATTTAAACTTTGTAAGGGATACTTTAATTGCATTTCAGGTATCCAAGACACTGCCAATTTTTGATTGTACGTTTTAACGTGTAAGACAGCAAGTGCGTACCCAATAATACCAGTTTCGTCTTCTACAACCATACACATTTCTGGACTTAAAGTCAAAAAACTTCCAACAAGTCTAAAATATCATACAGATTTTATTAATTTTTTTTAATATTTTAAGTGTAATTGGTAATCAAAATTAGCTTCACCTGTCTGCCACAGCAGAAGTTGCAGCACAGTTATGAATTTGATTGCAAACTGTGTATACAGCTTCCTCATCACTAGGCAGGTATGGTCTTATTGTGTAAATTTTATTACTAGGCACTTCCGGTGCTTTATATACAAACAAGTCATTTCCACTGTCAACAGGAATTAACCGCTACAAAAAGATAAAACTTTATTTTAGTGATCAATTAATTTCACGAAGAAAAATTTAAAAAAGGCTGTAAAGTACCTGTAAATCGGCAGTAAGGCCACCTCGGAAAACCCAAGGCTCTTGATCCCCACTCATAAAAGTTTCTTTCCAGCCATTTGAAAACCCTATCCCAAAAAATAACATTACTACTTCAAAGTAAAGTAAATTGTAGATTAAGGTGCTTAACGCTAATAATAAAATAATAGCTGCGTCCAATTTGAATAAGATACCGTAAGCATGCAAATTATTGATGCATGAGCATGCATTTGCTGCTCCTGTACTAAACAATAAAATGTAGCAGGGAAAATACAAACGTTTACTCGTGCATCATTTTTTTTCGCATTGGTTGTACTACGAATTTCCATAAACAGACGTTTAACAACAATTATAAAGATTTGTTTGAAATAAATTTTATGCACTGTTGAACGTTTTTAAACATTAACAAATCATTAAAGAATATTACTACATAATGTGCAACTGTTTTCAACAGTGAATTTTAAGTTATAAGAAAGTAGTTCAACCAAAGTTATCGATCATAAATTCTTGATTGGATAGGAAAGAAAAAGTGGGATAGGTATAAAGTAAGGATGATTTTTTGCCATAATGCGCCTGAAACAAAACTCTCATTACCCCTGAAAAGAACATATTCATCTGAAACTAAGCAAAATAAATTAGTGCGGGAGTTCTGTTAGGAAAACTAATCGTTCAAGGTTAACGTGCTGTTTCTAAAAACTCATTATTTGCCCGAAAGTTCAATTGCTCTATTCTGCCGTGAACGATATTGGTGTATCGTATTTTAAAGGAACCTCAAGAATTTACGATATTATCGTCTTACACGCTATAATAGAATTTTAAGCTATAATTTGGTTTTTCTAATTTAAATTTTTTTTTTTTTTTTAATGTCAATAATTTTTTTTTCAGTTTTTTTAAAAATGAATATTAAATTAATAAAGCTTCAAAATGAACCCCACCTTTAAATTTTTTGAATAAAAAATTATCTACGAATTTTATTCGACTTGGGAAACTTTTTTTAAAGTAAACTAGTTTGTGTTCTATCCAAGCTTTAAACTGTTTCATAATATCATTTAAAATAATTAGAAAATTTTCTAATTTCAGATAAAAATGGATCAAATTTTTCACAGTTTAAAACTTGCATAGTGCGCTTCTCTCCTTTACTCAAAGACTGATGAATCGCATACATGTGTAGCTGCCTTGGGTAAACGTCGTCATCGTCGCTGGAAATCTGCCAAATGCTATCAACAAGAAAAAAACAAAAATCTGTGGTTAGTACAGTTGTAAAATAAACAGTATCCTCATGTTTATCTTTTCTATGGTTTTTAATCTGTAGGAAAGTATTCGCAGATTACACTCGATAAACTAGATTTGAAAAATCGCCACTTAAGGCAGCTTAACTCGAACACGTTCCTACCAGGTCTCAGCTGAAAAGAAAGTCAATGCAACGTTAGATGCTGGTAAATAATAAGGATAATCGTGAGAAGTGTATTTGTTCATTATTGCCAGAAATTTGTTTTCTCAATACTGCAAGCCAATAGGTGTAATACTGAGTAGCGGGTTTAAGAAGGCCAACAGGGTTTATTTGTTAAAAAATAATTCTTGAAAAACAATATAAGTTATACAAAAGTGCTGACATAAAAACAATATATTATTTTTTTTAACAAATATACTCTGTAAAAAATCGACTATTAGTGTGCCTATATAAACCATATTCTTTAAAAATATTTCTTGAAGAAATATTTTTGAAATTAGAATATAGTATTATTCAATAAGAAAGCAAAATACGGTTTTTAATGAAACCTAGAATTATTACAAATATTTCCATAGATTAGAAATGTTTGTAAGCTACATTTTTGCTATATTTATTATTGTTTATTTATTTATTTATTTATTTTTTTTTTTGTATTTTATATATGCAATAAAAAATCAGCATTGAAAACTTCAATGCATTACAATTTTTGCAGTCTATCAAAAATTGTCTGGTATTAAAGATATAGAAAGCCGATTTTTTATTTTACAAAAGATAATTTTTTTTTACTTTATGCAATGCACCAATTAAAAATTCAAATCTCTTTGAAATTATAAAATTATTTTAATTTACATAAAACGATTAATGAAAATACGAAATACAATTACGGCAAAATTGGAAATGAAATTCTTTAATGAATAAAATAAAAAATAAAATTGTAATGATCTAATTTCATAAATTATTGTTATAAACCAATATATTTAATAACTATAGCAACATATGTACATTTTAAAAAAATTATAAATTATATTTAATAAATTATATAATATATTTAAACTTTACTTCAATTAAAATGACCAGAGGTTTGAATTTTTAAATGTTAGTTTGGTTTTAAATTAAAATATAGCAACTTACAAAAACCGATCTGCAGGAAAAACAATAAAATAATAAATTAATATTTACTTCTTTACATGGAAATGTATGATCAGAAATGGCAACTAACTGACCAGAAACTAAATTATTCACGGTAATAAATTCATAAATTTTTAAAACAAGCGTATATGTATATGACCGAATCCCGCTGCAGATCGATTATATTAAATAGCAAAATAAAATATATTGGACTTACCAATACACCAAATTGTTTTTGTCTGAAATACAAATGTGAGTTGAAATTATAAAAGTTTTCTAAAATTTCTCATCTGCACACATGGGGATATCAAAGACATAAGTTTTATAGATCTTTTTTTTCAAGTTGTCTTATTCTTTATTGCTATTCAAAATATATTTATTTCTCATGTTCATATCAAATTTAAAAAATTCCTTACTAAATACAAAAACATGTAAAGAATTGTAAATTGATTAAATAAATGGTTACTTTTAATTCAAGCCTTAAAAAAACTATATTTAAAACAACAATAAAGAAATAGAGTTGTAAAACTTTAATTTTTATTACTTTTTGAAAGTATTTTTTAAGCATTGTTAGTTTGTGTATTACCAGCACACTAAAGCACAAATTGACTTTCTTTATAATTTAATATACAAAATAATAAAAAAATGAACGTGTAAAGAATTCGAAAAATAAAATCAGTATACCATTTTTTTGAATAAATTTTTGGTTACTTTTGCAATAGAAGTTATTAAAAATAAAAATGAAATTAATTTGGAAATTAATATATTGTTTTCATTTTTTAATTCTTTTTGACAAATTCTTTAGCAGTTACTTTTAAAATTGAACATAAATATCATATATTTTAAATATTCTTTTATAAATAATTTATTATTCTTTCAAATTAATATTTACAAGTGAAGAACAGCTAAAGAAATTTTTTTAAATAGAACAGAAAAAGTAGAAAAATTAAAAATAAAAAAAATATTTTTTAGGCGTTAACTTACCCAGCCACTTTACATAACTGTTTAATAGTGATACGACTCCTCGCATATCCCATACGTAAGAGTAAAGATCGTACAGTAATTCCCTATTATTGCAGAATGTTAATCGCTGCAGTAATCGATTAACCGCGTTACACATTTCATTCATTTTAGCTGCACGAGCATGCCATTCTTCGATCTGGATTTAAATGAAATGAATTTAGTTTAGTACTACAAATAAATGAAAAGTTGAAGTTTAATTTTAATGCTCTATTTACATCTGCTTTATTGCTTTCTTCCTCATCCTTAGACTTCTTAATGACGATATGTGCATTGCTCTTGAGCCAATTGAATTCTTGAAGCAACTGTATACCCTGACCACCATGCTCAAAAGGTAAATAAAAAAGATCACAGAGTAAAGAAAGATCCTCGTGTGTTAATTGCTTATCAATGTCTTTCATCTGCAATGAATCGTCCTCGACTTCGTCAACGTTATCGTGACTGTCTGGATGATCATGATTTTCATGATTTTCGCCATCATGTTCAACAATCATCTGAGAGCCATTTACGGTAGCTGGATGGGTATCCACCTCTACCTGCATACTTCCAGATGCTCCACTGCATGTCTAATTAAAGAAATTTATATTAAAATCTTGATCATTCAAATAAAATTATTAATCTAAAGATATGTGAACGTGTTAAAAAGCATGATAATATATTAGTATGTTAATACATTAAAGAAATATTTTGCAAAAATTTAAGCAATTAAATTATCGAAATATAAGGACACATATACCTTAGATGAAGTATTGCTACTTAAATGATTTCTTACGGAAGCATTTTCTACCATTGCCTCGTCATCTTGCGTCGGCACTTTCGGTTGATGAGCCGGTGAATTTGTCGGTGTAGTATTGCAATCCATAGGCTCAGTCGATGGAACATTTAAAATTGGTGTTACAACTCCAACCAACGATGGTATGATATTGGGCAGCAAAGGTTCGCTGACGACTTTGGTATCCGACACCAGAGAATTCATCACGGGCCCTGCGGGAGGCTGTGAAAAACCTTCATTACCCATCACAGTCGAGCATACTTCGGCCAGTGCTTGCAGATGATTTGAGTTCGTGCTCACCACAAGGGGCGTTACAGAAGCCGGTATCGTTGCAGCTGATGTAGTCGTCGTTGCAGTCGCTGATGTCAAACTCATGCAAGTATTTATCGAGGGTATTATAGGAATAGGTATCGTTGGCGCAACACTGGGTTGTGGTTTGGCTATTACACCAAAGGCAGATCGTTTCTTATTGAATTCTGGAAGCCATTCGTTTATGGCATTCTTTAAAGCACGACGGGGGTGATACATATTGGGAGACAAAGTTGACGGAACGTCTTCGCCTATTACACCATCCTCGGTTTCGGTTTCAAGTTTGATGTCTGCTGAGACTGTGTCATCTATAACGGAAAACAGAATTTGAATAAAGAACTTTTTCTGATATTAATTTTTAATTGTATTAATAACTAATAATCAGTGTATTTATGCTTACTTAAACTAAGATCTCGTTTGCCATCAACATTACACCTAGTCCATTGTGCTAAAGTATGTATAGCTATAAAATTTGCACCATATTCACAGTTGGGATTAGTTAAAACACCCCGAAGTTTCGGTATAAGGTCTGGAGACCTTCCAGAGTATGGTCCAAGGAAAACTCGCTTTTGATCATAATCATTAGCATGTAAGTTATCCCAAATAACTGGTGGTCTCCTAAGGACTTCTGTGATTTCTTCTATGGATTCAACTGTTAGTAATCTCGAAATTACTTTTGGTCCAGTCCACATTATATCTATTTCTTGTGCTAGTTTACTTCCTAAAGTATTTAAATATTCCGAGGTTGAAACATTGGGCATTGCTCTTGTAGCACAATATTGCGTTGGGCATAATAGGAAGCGTGGTTGACCCAGATGTTGAAAAATATCATTAGTTACTGAAACCTAAAAAAATGAACATTATATTTTTCACAGAAGTAATATATTATTAAGTACAATATAATTTTAATCAAACATTGCTTTTAATTACCTGTGCATGTGCAAAAGACTGGAAAACTTCTTTATCTGCTTCACTCATCTCTGGCTCAATATCATCAAAAAGCAATGCAAATGCTTGACATCCGAATTGGCTTACTTGCTCTAATTTCCTTTTCAAAGATGTGACTTCTTTGACACTAGAGTAAGTTATGTCGAGACCTGGTGACAACGCATAATAGAATGTAATTCCACATTCTCTAGCGGCAGTGATTAATCCAGTTAAATGTTCAGCTTCTTCTACTGTATACAAATCCCTCCAATATGCTCTATGCTTATAATCATCTTTTGGTGCATACACGTATGAATCCATTCCCCATTTCTTCAACCTAGAATTATAAAAAAGTTATATTTAGAAGTTTATTTGGATCTTTGATTAAACAATACTTGTTTCATAAACTTACTTTCTAAATAAATCTTTCCGCTGCTCTGTTGTCCATGGTCGACCATAAAATCCTAAAATACCATACACCTTAGTAAATCAGTAACAGTGTCTAATTTCACACTAAACATATTTATTTTTTAGATTCTAAATAACCAAAAATAGAAGTAAACAAATATGTAAATGCACTAATTATTAAATAAAAATATTAGAGTAAAATAACTGCGACCTATTTCCATCATTCTAGGCTATGCAAGTTGTGAAAAAAAGTACATCCTGCGCAATTTCAATTACCTTCAACGACGCCACATATGAAATTTCCATTTTTCGTATTCAAATTGGCGGATCCATTGGTTTCCGCCATTGCTGACAGGTATTTCAGCGCTGCAAAACTCTTCCCCTTAATTCTCAAATGGCGCGGAGCCCTTCGAACTCTAGGCGACGGCGTCCCCGGCAAGAAAACCCTTGCACGTATACAAGGCAAAGTCGTTTACCTCATTTATTGCGAACGCTTTGTTTTTCTCTGCTGGTTGCGCGCGCGCGCGTGTGTGTGCGTGCGTGCGTGATCGTGTGCAAGCGCTTTAGAAAATCATGCGGATCGCGTGATTGCGTAACATCGAAAACGTCGCGGTGGCTTTTGGGAAATTCTCTCGAGTCAACGAGAGGTGCGAGGGAAGGCTCTGAGCAAAAGCGAGGAGGAGGACAGCAAAGAGAAACGTCTTCGAGGCGCTAACGTATGTCTTTCTTCCTCCCTCTTCGTTGCAGGACTATGGGAAGAGTATACAGATAAGGAGAGGCTGCTATGCGCTCGCAGCGAACAGCCCACCAGAGGAACCGTAGTCAAGCCTGGTAAAAGCGCTGTCGTCGCTTTACTTTGCTCTTTCCTGAGGAACATCTGTTTTATCGACTTTTAGAAAATTGGGATGTAAATGTAGAAATGCAATTATTTATATTACGTAAACGTTGCTTAACAATTTATCAAAGCATTCAAAATGGAAAACATGTAAGGAATTAATTTTCATTATAAATGAGTTGCTAAATTAATATATTATTAATTATTAATTCATACCCTGTTGAAAACATTTTATAAAATCTTATAAGATCTGATAGATTCTGGTGCAAATACACATATTAAGTTCTATAAAGTGAGTTTTATAAAAAATTTTCAGTAATACTTATAATCCTTAAAATCACGGTTTAACTTATTTATTTCGGTCATTTTTATCTATTTTGATAATCGACTTAATAGGCATTATATATATATATATGACAGGGTAATATATAAAGAATTAAGGGAGTATTCAAACACAATTCAATGAGAAAATGTCACATGATGTCATGTCATACTTTAAATCCCACGCTTAGGTATAAACAGAATGTTGACCTTTTCATTTAATACCAATTTATCTTTGATAGAATCGTATTATACATTCTTTGATAAAAGAATGTAAAATTTCAATTAAAAATTATATCAAGAAACTCTGCAGGGAGAACTCCGAAGGCAAGTTTAAATATTCCTTTAAAATGCGTCGTATATATACTTGCCTTCGGAGTCGCTACCGCGCTCCTTGATTTCAATTTCAATTTTGAACTCTAATATTTTCCTTATGAAATTTTTAGAAAACACCGATTATTAATAGATAATTGATTTATTGATTATTGTTACTCGCGATATCTCTATACGCTATAGATGATATATTTCAATGACTTTTTATCGATAATATAAACGATACAAAAATTGCATTCTTAGAAAAAATCGATTTACACATTCCCTATATAATTATCTTCTGAAAATTGAGTGCAAGCGTAGTCTGCCAATTATAGGATGAATCATCCACGAAATTTATCGTTTTGTTTATCCTCAATAGGTCTGTAACTAAGACGACAGAGGTACATCTTCCGTGAAAAAAAAACCTGTATCATATCTCAAAAGCGACGTAACAGATTAAAACGGCGTGCAAGAATCGTCAGATTTTCGCAGACGAGCGAGTGTGAAAAAAGTGAAAGCAGGGCCGTATATCATTACCCGTTCTAACACTGGTGCATAATAAGTATACGCCGCGCGCTCTTGTTACAGCACAGTGCACACCCCGCCGGCAGTCCGCGGTCAGCACGCGAGCGGCAGTCGTGCGGTGATCAGTGCTCCGGTTGTCACGCGCCGCTGGTGGCAGCTGGGTAAAAGAGAGGGCGCCCGATAGTAAAATATATATTTTTCGGGCGAGCAGAGGCTGCTTGCCCGCTGATCGAATTCCGCTTATCATGTGATTGAGAAGAATGCGCCAAAGCGTCTGCCGGCCGCTCGCCCCCCATTAAGAATCTAATCGCGCGCTCAGATTCTTTCCGAAGATCTATTTTCCCCGATGGATCGCCTCGTTTCGGCATCTCAAGCTGCTCAGTCGCACCATTAGGGAGTTTGATTCAAATAGACAGGGATGTTTGGCCACGTTAACAGAGACTTACTGCCCATCAAGGCTCATTATTTTTTGTATAATGCCGGTAAGTGGACTATTTTTTTTTTTTTAGATTTTCGAGGGTTTAGAGGTTATAAATTCGTGCGTGGGCAAGTGTTTTAGACAATGGCCATAGTCTAAAATTTGCTTAGGTGCGCTTGCGTGAGTCGTCTGCACTATCGTGTTGACTGCTGACTGCTGAGCGGTGACAAAAAACGCGATAAGAAACTATTTTGCTGATTATGTGATTTTTGTTTTTACCGCGTTAATATCTTTTTACGCATGTATGCACTTCGTTACAATCAAAACGTTTGTGAAATAAGGAAACTTGTTTTATAAATTTTTGTAAATAATAAATGTACATTGATAAAAGCAAAAATCAAATGTTCTTGATAGATATTGTAAAAAGTAATGAAATTTATTTACTTAATCAGTTTTTAATTACTTAATTGAAAAAAGGAAATTAACCCTATTTATGTAATTAATTAATAATTGGAGAGATATTATTTATTAACAATTGATCTATTTTTCTATATCTATTTTTTATATTTTTTTTTTAATTAAATTTTAAAATTTTAAATTAATTAATAAAACTTTTAAATGCCTCCATATTCATATTTTATTGCTGATGATGCATACATTGCAATGATATTAAACAGACATTGTAATAAAGTTTAAGATAAGTGCTTATAGTAAGAATTAGAATCAAATATCACTTGTATCTCTGTTATAAAATGAGGTATTTCAAAATATTGTAAATTAATTTGTACACTTTATTTTTTTATAATAAATAATAAAATAAATGTATCTATCTTTTTTTAGCCACGGGCCCAATGATGCAATTTTTGCCAACAATAGCAAGGCAATTAGGATTTTCAGGAAAACTTGTTGGTACAATTTACACAATACTGCCGATCTCAGGATTAATAGCTAAACCACTTTTTGGAGGGCTTGCCGATAAATTTAGACTTCACAAGGCATTTTTTTTAGCATTTCAAGCTATTTTAGCAATAGCATTTTTTACAATAAATTTTATACCTGAAACAGAACCTAGTGCAAGTGGGAACTTAATTTGTAATGGACTTTCCTTTTTGGAATTGAATTTTTCACAGACCCTTTCAGATGATGATATACCAGGCAATGCACAAAATTCAACTAAACATCAATCTACTTGTCACTTATCTTGTACACCTGATACAGTACACAGTGTTAAAGCTATATGTAATTCATGGAATATCCAGAAATATTGTACTTTAGTTACAGCTGGTATCAATAATGAAAAAGTTAAATCTTTAAATAAAATGGAATTTGATGCACAATTTTATGATTATTATGATATGAAAGTAAGTATGTTTATTTCTTAAATATATAAATGCAATACAATTATATTCAAATTCAAATCAATAGAAAATATTCTTAATTGCATGAAACTTTATATTTTTTGTTGTGAAATTCAATATTTATACAGCTAGCTGATATATCAAAAGACTATTATTTAATAATAATTTTACGATTTATTTCAGCTGAAAAATGTATTAAATATTCGAGTAGAAAATGCAGTTTTTGAAGATGAAATTGTACATAAAGCTATATGTAGTGAACCAGCAAACTTCAAAATTCCTTGTCGAGTATGGTGTCCTAAAGTTCCTTCTATTGATAAGTTAATAAGAAACATTAGTATTAACGAAAGAGCTCAAAATACAAATTTATCAGCATGGAATTTCCAATGGTTTTTATGGGCATCGATTGTCAGCTGGATTGGCATGGCTGTAGTAGTTAGTATAGGAGATGCAATATGTTTTGATTTACTAAGTAAGCATTAATTATTTTTAATGATAATTTAACATTAAGATTTGATTTTATTTTTCAATCATTTTTTAGGAAGTGGAAAAAGTAGAGACTATGGAAGGCAAAAAATGTGGGGCAGTATTGGAGTTGGAATATTTGGAATAGGAGTAGGCTATCTTATAGATCTTCTGAGTAAAGGAGATGAGATAAAAGACTATACTTGCATATTCTATATTATGCTTGCTGCTATGAGTTTTGATATGTTAATTTCATCTACATTGAAGAAGGTACATATTTCTTTTATGAAAATTGTGTTTATTTGCAATTTAATTGAGACTTACGTTTGTAATACTAATAATATTTTATTTATTATTATTTACAGTCCAGTTTAGATAATATAAGTGAACCATCTGTGTTTTATGAACTATGGTCTATTTTAAAAGAAGCTCGAGTTCTTGTATTTGCCTGGTGGTGCATAGGAGCTGGAATGTGTACAGGAGTTATATGGAACTTTTTATTTTGGTACACTGAAGATATCTCAACAGAGCCATCACAAAAAGAATGGCTGAAGACACTGCAAGGATTACTTACTGGAGTGCAATGTTTCCTTGGAGAAATGCCATTTAATTTTATTTCTGATACTATTTTAAGAAAAATTGGACACATTAACGTCATGAGTCTCGTTCTTTTAGTTTATGCTATCCGGTAAATTATAAGCAACAATATTAATTTAATCAATGTAGTTATATTAATCATTTGTTTTATTCTCTTATGTTGTATTCTCTTATGATATTTTTTTTAGATTTATGGCATACAGTATGTTTACCAATCCATGGATATTTTTACTTTTGGAAATTCTCCATGGACCTTCTCTTGGTTTATGTTGGCCTACTATGGTGTCATACGGAGATAAAGTAGCGCCTTCAGGAACCAAAGCAACTATTCAAGGACTTGTTGGAGCTGTTTTTGAAGGCATTGGTAAATAGAATATTTAATCATTTTGTTAGAATAACTTATTTTAAAAATTATATAATGAAATATCATTTTTAATTTTCAAAATTTGTTATATTATAGGTGTATCTTTAGGAAGTTTAATCTGTGGTTTTCTCATTGATGAATACAAGGGTGTGATTACATTTAGAGTTTTCTCAGTCGGCGCGCTTGTATGGTTGAGCGTATTTTGGATTTTGCAATTGGTTTTACGAGAAGTTAAAGCTTATCCATTGCAACAAGGCCATACTCGTGAGTAAAGGATTACTTCACGAGGGAATTTTAGTATTAACACTAGTTCAAAATAGCACGATTTTGTTTTAATTTTTAATTTGTTTACATAAATTTTTATTGTTTTGATTTTACAAATGGTTTTGGTTTTCTTTTCTTATCTAAATTCCCTTGAATTAATATGCATGCAATCTAATATTTTTTCAAATGTTTATTAAGATTATGAAAAATGTAACTTTCAGATCTCGCAAGTTATACGCTTCCTGACGATGATGCAATTCTTATGACTATGAGTCAAGAAATGCAAACATATTAAAAAAAATTTGGAATAATTGAGATTCCTGCTTGCCCTGGTATCAAAGTTCTCATTCATAGGGCTATTCAACCGTGGTTTCAGCATCACTGATCACCCTTGTTCATTTGCTTCACATGTTTCCAAGTGATTATTTTCGACACCATTGATAGATTACTTTATAATTATAATTTAAAATTTTTTATTTAAACATTCATGATTTTTAACAAACCTAGTAAAAAATGAACGAAAGCTTTCCTTTGAAAGGAAATGATGAATTTTTAAATTTTTATAAAATGACGATCGGTAATGAATATTTGGTAACTTCTTGACACATGATCAGTCATTAGCCAGTATTAAACAATTGTGTAATATAGTGTACGCATAGCATAGACGAATATATAATTCATGTTTTATATATTTTGAAAACAATGAACGGTATCATCAATCTTTCCTCCACTTAAAGTTAACTTATTTAAAAGTGATAAACAATAAAATATAACGAAGTCAAAATCATTAGCTAGCAGTTAACTAGTATTCAAAATATAAAAGTGTAAATATCGGTGTAACAAAATAGAAAATAGTAACAGATACGATCATAAGTGTTAAATGTGCTGATTTTGTATAAAATAAAAAAATTCTTCTCTTTGATATTTTAATATTTTAATAAAATTAGTAATTAATTTTAGTATTTTTATAAAATTAGTTTAAGTACTGTTAATTTGTAAATAAATAAATTTTGCAGTTTTACTAAGAAAATACGTTATTTAATACGACGAATCTATGAATTAAAAAGTAAAAACGCTTTCATTTTTATAAAATTTTGTACAATGATTCATGAATTATCCTTTCATTACCGGAAAATTAAAACAAAACAAAGAATAAGTAAACTGAAACAATATTTGAAAAATGGAAAAATTATTTGCGCTAAAACAATATTCGATATGTTTTAAATATACATATTATACAACAATAACAAATATGTATGATTGTATGCAGAGTAAAATACCGAGAATGAGTGGATGAGAATAGTCTTTTAAGGTCTTTTAAGGTACATTTTTCTACCTGAATTTCTGCAGAAGAAGAATAGAAAAGGCCTAATCAACACATCGAATAATTTGGTTGAACCATGCAAAACTAAAATTTTCTTTCTTTAGAAGATTTCTAAAATTTCTACAAAAATGCACTTCGAGCTTAAAAAAACATTTCGAATTTAATTCATTCTATACATAAAGATAATATAGTTTCTATTGAATTCTACGAACTTTTCGAACATTTACAAAAATGAAGAGTAAGTTAATTTTTATATACACAGTGAGTGCAATAATTGCAGTAAGAAGAAATAATCTCGCAGAAATTTACGTATGTAAGTGCTGACACGTATATAAACTACTTAAACTCGGTGTTCATCAGCTATTCATTTACACCCAAAGTGTTAAATAATATGTGTTTTCTATCGACAAAATTCAGCATTTTATATTTTTCATCAATCTAAGGAAATAATCTTAAAATATTGTTCTACAGAATTAATTCGTAAACAAATTTTATTCAAAAATCTATTGTACAAAAAATACAGTCTTAATAAAGCTCCCCTTTCCACCAAAAACGTCTCTTCATTTCCACTTCTGGTAGATGTTCACCAAAAAATCAATGCCGCATCCTTTCTGGCTCTGAAAATGCAGCGTTGCAAAAGTACTGCCGATACCTCCGTGAGTCACGTTAACATTCGCACCGCATCCATGCTTGTCTCGATCGAAGGCCTGCAGTCGCGTAATTCTGGATCGGCGATTGCCTTCGAGTGTCACGGTTCTGGTGACGAACCGGGAAGGGATCGCAGTCACTTTGATTTCCTTCTGCTGCAGGAAAATTTCGGGCTGCACTTTGTAGCCCAGAAACAGGTCGCGGAACTGAGTCGTTGCGAGGATTTGAGAGGAGAGAACGATGGCTGACAGCACGAGAAGAGCCAGTTTTGCCGGCATTTTTATGAGTTCTAGAAAGTGCGGCAACAGTTGTTGAAAGAAAAATAATTGTCGAACTTTTTTTTAATAAATGGGTGTGTACTTACGCTTATATTGTATGCTATGTGTGATTTTAAATAGAAAAGAAGTTGGCAACTACATTTTCTAACACTTTTTAGTTTTAGTCTCCTCAGATAGGAGTAGCATATAGATAATTGGCGGTTGATAAAAACTGACACAGGCAACTTGAACTTCCGCTTGATAATTAGCTCTATCATTCATAATATATTAATTAAAAAATACTAAATGATACAAAATCAAATTTTAACAAATGAAACGCTCGTTTTAGTAATTTTTTTTAATAAAAAAATTTGCAAAAATGTTTACTATTATGTCTTTAATACCTTTCAACTCAATGTTTTAAATTTTACTGTTAAATTCTTGTCGAAGTATTTAGCTTCAAGATTTCTTTTCAATAAATTCTATATTTAAAATTTTTAAGTTCATCAGATTCATCATAAATTTCTTTGAAAAATGATCAGCTGATTTAAGAAAATTTATATTAAATTAAAGATCAGAATCATTAAAAGTACTTTGAAAAAAATATCGTGTAATTAACTAACCAGAAAAGTATACTGCACCTTTGGGTTACAAATTTTTCTGTGACTAAAGTTCAATTTTTCAAAAGTTATATGTTCTTTTACCTGCAATTTAAGAAAAATCATCACCAATATAATCTTGCAATGCAAAGTTGTAGAGTATTTTATTTTATCATATTCATTTGAATCACAAGCTGTATTAGTAAAACAAAAATTTATAATAAATATATAACGCCAATTACTGCCCGCGTAATTTTAGAAAATCTTTGTTTTGCTATGACTTTCGAGCAAATAAAGATTTTTTTTATAAAATCTATTTCAAACAGCAAAATTTTGATTTCCAAATAATATTCCCTCCAAATAAATTATTGTACAAACACTCATTTTCCTTAAATTGTAGCTAAAAAAGCAAATAAATTTTGATAAGTTGAACATTAGACTACAGTGAACGTTTTTATAGTAGAAAATGAATGTGAAATTGACAGAGACATCTGCAATCCGGTACAGTATTCTTCGGTTAATTTAATTAAAAATTAAACGATTGAACGACAGTGGCCAAAACAAAGCAAGACTGTGATTGCGATTTACGTAAACAGACTTCTTTCTGTTTACGTCTTAGTAAATGTTCTGGGTTACCGTCTTTCATCAGGAAGACGATATCATCAGTTGCTTCAGTCCGCGATGAGTTTGAGGCAGGAGGTTTTTATTTTTCGACTATAATTTATTGATTTCTTATCTATTTTAAGATATTTTAACAAATTGAGAAATCACAATGGAGGCACTCCTAAATATCTATAACTGTCCGGCAAGGAGATACGAGGGATTGGTAAAGAAGTTTAGTTATATTCAAAATAATGTAGTACCGGGTAATTATTATCTGTACTTTACTTTTTGTTTTAGGATTATTATAGTATACCGTTAATTGAAAGATATTACAAAATAGAAAAAAATCATGGCATAACTCCGCAGGTATTATAACAATTGATTAATTAAGTTTTTGTAAATTAATCTTTCAGAATTCAAAATACTTTCTTGAGAGAGTTAAACACCTGTTTTTAAATGAATTTTCAGTTAAGAGAACTCTGTTTCGTCAAAATAATCGAATCAATTACTTCCATATTTTTTTGCCATGTGCCTCCCGTATTGGAGACCAGGGTGCCAAACATTATAGACGATACTATGTTTACAGAATTCTCAATTTATGTCA
Source organism: Ormyrus pomaceus (assembly GCA_900474385.1). Lineage (NCBI taxonomy): Eukaryota > Metazoa > Arthropoda > Insecta > Hymenoptera > Ormyridae > Ormyrus > Ormyrus pomaceus. Next base: position 60,455 of record UCOM01000518.1, read on the forward strand.
GGTCTACGAATAAGTACCAATACAAGTATTTTTTAAAATATAGTGTAACTTAAATTTTTCCACTTATAAAAGCATGATCGTGATCTATGTATTACAAACATATTCTAACACCTCCTTTTTGCAGATAAAAAACCTGATACAACGCTCACGCCAGCCTTATAATCTCGAAGATGTTCGTTTTAATAATATTGGACCGAGAATTCCGATAAAAAAATTGCGAGAAATTGTAAGGAAAATGCGCCCGAAACCATCGATAACCGTTCCGATACAGACATTTCATGTAAGTATTCAACCCTCCCACCACAAAATGCCTACAATACACATTCGCATTTGTAGCCTGCTTTTAGATGATTTCACTCAGAGCCAGTCGGGAGAAAAAATAGACAAAGGAGAAAACCTGCTCAAAATAACTCGCAATGCAAACGCAGTAAGTGAACAAAGTAGAGAAATAAGAAAAAATCCAGTTACAAACATCAGAACACAAAAACCGGATCAAAATAAATAAAAACTAATTGCACGACCTAAAAAAGTAGCTCTTGTAAAATAAGCAGCATCAGAAATGCGAAGAAGTGGTTCCGTGTGTAGAATCAATTTGGGAACAAAAACTAAACCGCTTAAATGTATAGAAGAGCTAAAGCAACTTTTAAAAATATTATTGATTAGACAAAAACATGGAAATTATCTTAAAAGGATGTCTGAACTAATTGTTGAAGAATCATGGGCAGTTAGAACTTAGAACAATACAGGCATCGAAAATAAACAGTGTTCAAGAGTTCAAATAAATCATTGATAAGCCGAAAGATTGTGGTTGCAACTGAAGATAAACAAATTCAAGTAAAAACTGAGGACGTTAGGTAGAACTCCATGGTACCTATATGAAGCCTCCAGTATCTCAAAAAGCTTTAGAATCAAAAGTCAATAATGCTGAAACAATCTTCAAGATAACTATCAGAAACTCTTAGTTCATTAGGGATAACAAAAAAAAAAAAAAAAAAAACAACGACTAAAGTACCTGAAAACGTGAAAGAAACTCCCATTTCATCGTAAGTAAGCGAAAAAGCTACGTGACTGAAAATACATCTGCAGCTAAGTCAACTGAAAGCACGCGAGAATTACTCTTAAGACAGCTAGCAAACTCGAAACTTTTGTAAAAAAATATAAGATCAAGAAAAAATGTATTATAACTATAAATAGAAGTTTGGGACACCTATGTATAATTTATTTAAGTTCATAGAAATAAGTAATATTGGTAGATCTACCGAGAGGATTTTGTGATTTGTACATAAAACAGATGTATGCTCTCATTTTTATTTTCCGATTCGACTAATTTGACTGATTTTCAATTTTACTTGTACGTAATTTTTGGTAGTAAGATTAATTTTTTTATGCTGTGTGAATATAAATATTGTACATTATATTTTTAGAATACATTGCGAAGTGGAAATTTTCAATTATACTATTGAAATAAACTGTTTCAATGAAAATTAAATTATTTATGTAAGCTTGTTTAATTGAATTTATATATTGCAGTGCTATTCAATATAAAACTTTAATTATGAAAATACCTTGTTTCTTTATTCAAACCTTATTTCAGATTTTACGAATGAAATTTTAATAAAATTAAAAGATTCCGAACAACCAATATACCCAGATTTCATGCAAAGTTGTCTGCTTTATCAAAACATCATTATTTTGTTTAAAAATTTGTTTTACTTGTATTCGGATAATTGGCTACGATGTAGTATTTATACAATAATCAATTGCAAAAATTTTGTAATCTTACAGAAATCGCGACATCACAGTTAGTATAATTCATTAGTACCTTTTTAGAAATGTGAAAACTAAATCTTTTACAGCCTTCTGAATAATTTTTTTCAGCAAAGCTCTAATTATTTTATAAAGCTCTAAATAATGATGCACTCCTGGTCTCTCCTAGCTCTGACCCGTTGAAAAGAGGCGACGGGCCTAAAAAGCTACGAGCGCGTGAACGGGGATGTTCAGCTGGAGCAGCGGGAGGTATATATGCAAGCACTGGGAGACACGTCGATGATCATCGAACGACTGGCAGATTCGTGCCCAGAATCGTCGCCGACGGTTTATAGGCTTATATATATACGTCGCCTTGCACCTCGGGTATTTGTAATATGTTTTTTTAACAGAGTTTATGTAAATCCGTGGAATTTTTGTGGGAATAAAGATTTTTCCAACTGATCAATCTTATAATAGTATAAAGTTATTATATACAAGATAATTAATTACATTATATCATAGGCAAACGTCGATAATCAATTTGTGGTTTAATTCGGCATTTGGCCATTTAATTTATTTAAAACGCAGACTAATGTATCTGAAGTATCAGGCCACTTAATTGTTCAATAATTTTTTAATTAAAAATTCAACTTAAATTAGAGCATGTTGTCGAAATGTGTTATATCGTAACGGTCTGAAAAAAATAACAAAGTAACACAACATGAATTGTAAATTTGATTATTCGCCAATTTTTTGCATTTATAATAACACATAAAATGAAATTTTTAAAACGAAAATTAGGGATAGTAATGATAGTAGGTACGGGGCGTAGAGCCAACATGATTAATTGATAAAGCTTATAATAAGTCAGTTAGATTCTTCAATAGACTAATTAATTAAAATACTTATTTAATTTTAATAAATTACTATATCAATTATTTTCTCTAATTTTTGTTTGAAAATTTGACGGATAGAAATATAACTAAATTCAATTATCAGAATATTTCAAGCAAAGGCTTACGATAGATTGTTCATGACCGTATCACATAAATTATTATCCGCATAATTAAGGAAGTTGTATAAGAGATTAATATACCTAATATATTACAGTTGCTGTCAACTTCAAAGTCTAATTCTCTCTCCTTACAAATTTCGACTAATGTAAATACTTTTATTTACAATGAAGAAAACTTTCTTCGCCCGGGGAACGCGTTGCAAAATTAATAACAATACAGATTTTATTAACCAATCAAAGAATGAAAAAATAAAGAGCCGATTTTTCAACGAATTGACTCTAATTATCCCTCTCCAGCATTATGCGAAGCTTGACTCTCCTAACGATCAGCGCCATGCTGGTCCTGAGCTTGAGCCAAGCACAAAAAACTTGTAACAGGTGAAGAGCAGGTGAGAATATACAAGCATCCGTAGACGGTGCAGACGACGACGGTGGTGCTCAAAGGTAACGGCACCGCAAAAATCACGAGGGTCGAGGTGTACGACCTGAGGGCCAATAGAAACAGCGCCAAGCCCAAAATCGTTGCTGGCGGGCTGGGCGATCCGCTTTAGGAGTATGCGCGGACAAGGCATCCACTTCCTCGTCAAGGTCTACGGCAAGAATGATTCGCCGGATTGTAGAAAATTCGTTGGTAATACGACTGATGGTTGTTATTATTGATTATTGGCTAAAAAAAGTGCTGGTTTACTGGTATACTTTTATATTTTATACTTCGGTATGTAGCGTCGTAGCGTGTAAGAAGTTGATGAATGCATAAATTTTTCAATTAAATTCTTTGAGTCTATTCGAATTATTTATGAAAATGAATAACAGTCAATCGAGCACAGTCTAAGATTTCAATTTCTAAGCAGTAATGAAATGCACGTGTACTTGTTATTAATATTTAAAGAAAACACGAAACTTTAAAAAATAAATATTTTTACTTAAAATTCATAAAAAATGTCTTACCTTATTTCTATCTTCTTTAAAATGTACGGATTCTTCAAAAAATCTATATTATAGTGAATTGAAGGAGAATAAAAGAATTCCGAAACTCCCTGACATATTTTAACACTTAACTATGATTTATTTAAACAAAAATGTATATAAATTTTTTCGACAGTTTCGACAAAACTAATTAATGATAATATCACCAAATGAAATTATAAATGTGAAAACGGTTACACAGACACTTTTAAAAGTATAATGTTAACTTGTTATGTCGGAACTTCTAACGTTCCTTTGAGTCTTGAATTTTCCTCAGACTAAAAGATGCTTTTTGGTAAAAAAATCTTTTACAACTTTTTCTGCGGTCTTCTTGTCGACATACATTGACGATCATTGTTCTGGTTAATACTTTCTTAATGAAATGTGATTAAAATAGAGAGCACTTACTTTCATCTACAAATACGATTTCGCTCCTTCTTAAAATTACAAATGTTTAAAATTGATGTACAAAAAATGTAGTTCTTCCCTTCTAACGTGGTTACGTTTTCTATCTTTGATTATAAAATGAAGTTTTGATTGATCTACTTTTATATCATGTTAAAAGATATTTTTGAATCGTTGTTATATTCATGACATAATTTGTCATGGACAATTAAAAAAGAAAGTCACTAATAATCTACCACAATTATTCGGAAAACTAAAGTTTTTTGTTCATTTAAACATTTATAATTTTTATTAAAAAATATACAGTGCCAAATTAATCTTTATCTAAAAATATACATAAATCATAAATCGCTGAAACTTGAAAGAAATTCTTTTTTACCAAGAAGAAAAGCGATTATCTCTTATCTGAGTAGAATGCAGACTAAATTCTCTTTTTTAAGCAAAGTTTAAAAACAGCTAAGCATTCGAGATTGATCTAGAGCGACGAGTTTTAATAACTCTGAACTAACTTGAATGTGTGACTAAACTGAATCAAATCTCTAAGGATAGTTCATTGGGATTGATTATACAACCCGGGCCAGTTTACATCTATGCTTTTCCCCTTTTCCCAGGGTTTTTACGGTTTCGTGATTAAACCTGAAGATTCTGACACAGGATGCAATGCCTAATGCTCTAACTTGAATCACTAACATTTACATTTTAAACTTTTAACAAGTATTTTACATTAGAATTTATAATATTTAAAGCTGTCATTACAAAAGTGTATGGAATTGTTTATATTGAGTTTATATGTGTTGTTTCTTAATATTACTGTAGTAAATGTGTATAGTACGGCTACATGAATTGATTTTTTTTTATCGAAGTTATAAAAGTTTTTTGTTTAGAAAATTGTGTCTCTAAAATTACATACTTTTGTGAAGGTCTCATCTTTATAAAATAACATTACAAATGCTTAATAAAGTTCCTTTATGTAGGATGTATAACGGTTATCTTGTAATATTCTTAAAATTATTACAACAAAATACCGCTTAGAATACTTAAAATTACAAGTTTACAAAAGTTTGATTTATACAAAGATTTATAAAAATTGTTTTATAATATGAAATATAAAAAAATTATAAAATTTGATATTTTATAAAATAATACTAAAATAAAACTTGTTTTACTAAATAAAGTCTAGATTGCAATATTTTGTTTATAATTAGATTAAAATTGCAACATAAAAAATCATAAAAAGTATAATGATATTCGTAAATGTTTCGTTTACTTAAGTTGCGATATAAGGGTATTATTTATTGGAATAATATTCCTAGATGTATAAAGTTCTTTAATTCATAAAATAATTATTTTGCAGTTAATCATTATTTGCTTTTAAAAGTAACAAATTTTCAGCTGAAAATATACATTCGTGTTTTTTTTTTGATATTAAAATATCAAGTTATTATTTTTATAATTGACAGTAATTAAAAAACAAAATATTTTTACATTTAATTTCCAGATACTAAACGATTTTATGCCCTTCAAAATTGTATCTGTATTTTTCTAATTGCGTCACATCCATTTCTTTAAAAAAATTTGTTTTTTTTTTAATGCTTGTTCTTAAAAAGTAAAGTTATTTACATTATTTATTTTTTACATGTTTAATTTTAGCAATTTGGAATTATTGTTAAATTATTGGCTTTCATATTAGAATTAATTAATGTAAAAAAACACTATCATTTTATTAAATCTTTAAGCTATCGCTTACATGTAACACTTTGATATTATAAAATGCTTGTTAAATTTGTAAGTACTTAGTTAAATAACATTTTATCGACTTTTAAATTCAAAAGCAAAATTAATATTTATTGTAGTTATTCATATACCCCTTAAAACATAAATTCTATATATGCCTAACATTAAAAATGTTACTTAATTTGCTTTATAATTTTTTTTTTTTCAATGAATTTTTATATTACTTTGGGATGGCGTGTCGCTGAAGAATATTTTTAATCAATATTCAACTTAAAATGGGTTTTGACTCGTTTCCACCTATAACTTTAATTCCAGTAAATGAATGTTTTTGGTTCGATGAGGTGGGAGACGATGACTTATACATCTGCAGCTGTCTCTACATCTACACTACCAGTCGGATTGATTGTATTAAAATACAAAATGTTGTGCCGTTAATCTCTACAGTCGAAGGGTAGAGTGTGCAATCATGGTCAGTAAAATCCTAATTATTTAATTCCTTGCATAATTGTAACGTATGGCGATTATTCCGACTTTGGTAATCTAGAATGTGAGAAACAAGATCCGTACATTGTAGCCTTGATAATCATTTGGGTATCGTCTTCATGTAACAGCTATCGGATGTCGTACTAATAATCAGACCTAAGGTGTCCATTTCGTTTTAATTATATCATATAGTAGTGCTGAGCTTTTGATGAGGAAGTAATGAATCCCCAAAGTCATCCGAATCCCTTTCCACTATGTATGCTCCACCGGTGGCTGATATAAATGGATATACATATCTTCGCAAAAATTTGGCCAAAAATTGATAAATGACGGAACGTCAATCACCAATTGGCCATGCCAGGTTTATTTAATGTCATAAAGTAAATCTGACAGGAACTTCCTCCTTTCGCTGACGAGAAGAAGACCTTATCGTTTCTTTCGCAAAGGAATTTAAGGCGCTGTGCTTTTTTGTGCATGAAAACGCCGTCCAGGTGTCCACTTTCGACGCTTCGTATTTCAATGGCTTTATTACCCCATCCCATGATTTGACCTATGCCAATGTAAGCCACACTTGTTGGCATCTCTCCCCATTGCAATACCATGGTTTTAGACACTCTTCCATAGGTATTAACGTAAACGCCTTCGTTGTCGTAACAAAGAAGCAATTGCATACCATTACTATTTGGTAAAGCCACGATACAGTGGGGGCAAATTGGGCCCTGTGTATGCTTAGGTAAATATATATCGTAAACGGTAGCGGAGTCAAGGTCGACCGCATGAAAACCGTCAGTACTACCGTAAATTACTTTCAGTCTAGTTCCTTCTTCCACCGTGAGATCAACAAGAAGTGGTCTGTGCGCCAATTCTCCAAAAGACTTAAATGCCATGAACTTGTGGTAAGGCTTTGGAGCCCAAGCATAAATTTCTATAGACTCTTTGAGAGCGATGACGAGAAATTTGATTCTTTCATACTTAACTATTTTGAAGTGAACAGCACCTTGTAAGTCGCCTACATTAATCCAGCCGTTGCGACGCTCGACTTGCTCGCTGTGACCATCAGTGCGTAAAATTTTACTCTTCAGCCAGGAAAGATAATAAACTCTCACTCGATTTTTCTTTCCGCTAATAGTAACAAGAATGTTCTGACCCTCAAGTACTTCCATTTGCTGGAAGCGTCTTCGACTTATCAGCTGATAAACTTTACCTTGTCCACTTCTGTCTAAAAGCATTAGACCATTCTCAGTACCAATGAGCAAATTAACACCCCATAAAGCGGCGCAGAGGATCTCACTGTTGAATCGTTTCTTGTATTTACGAATTTCAGGAGTGTCAGATGTAAGATCATGACTGGTAGGTGTTACGTTGACATTGACATGAGACTCCCTTCTAGCTGGTCCAGCTCCAAAGCCAAATGTTAAGAAGGACCTCTGCTTTTGCTGAAGGGCAAGAGGTGGGGACTTGACGGCTTGCCGATACTCCTCGCTGATTGATTTATCTTGACGTTGACCTGGAGATGAAGTTAAAAGATCAGGCAATACAGAGCTAGTTCTAGAACCAGGAGAATCCAATCTTTGAAAATCTCCACTAGTTGTACCAGCAACTCCTCGACTTCTATCCGCTTCTCGACTTCTCTTCATAACCAGCGTATGATCACAGATCTCTTCCTCGTCAGGAGTAGGAGGTAACGGTCGGTTAGGGGCACCAGCTTCGTGATGGGAGTTATGGCTTTGAGACGAGGACGATGAGCCGATTTCTAGTTGCGGCAATGGTTTCGGGGGATCGCTAGCCAGCAGAGTCCCGTCGTTTCTGTTGCTGTTACCACTGACGTCCTCCATGTCGTCATCGCTGTCACTTTCGATCATCAGAGCCATCGGCTTGAAAACATGACTGTTTCTTTGAGATACCGGTACGCTGACTGAACCGCCACTGGAGCCACCACTGACTTGATGATTGGAGGGCGGGGTCGGAACTTTGTGCGATTGTCGGGGATCATCCTTAGGTGTAGGAGGCAGTGGTCGAGAGGGTGGGTGTGGGTCTGGTACAACGATCAGTCTGTGAGGCACCGAAGGTCTATTGTGTTGCCCTGCGTCGGATTCTTTTGATGGCCGACTAGGAATCTGCTTATTATTCTCTTTAGCAGCAGCATTATGAGGCTGAACGTCTTGTGATAAAGTTCTACCCTCTTGAATCTGCTGGAAATTACGACGAAGAGTGTCACCTCCGGGAGCTTGAATGATGGAAGATGGCTCTCCGGCGACGGCTGGTTCGTCGTCTTCATTTTCGCTACCACTGTATCGGTAGTCGTCGCGCTCTTTCTCTTGTTTTCGCTTTTTACATCGATCAATATGATCTTTGAGCTGAATCCTCACTTGTCTCTCTGTCGGCTGATCACGGATAAATGGATGCTTCAATAATTGTTCGGTATACGGCCTCTGATGGTAGTCTTTAACTAAGACGGTCTCGATGAAACCGTGGAATTTTTTGGCCCATTTTTTCGATTTTAGCCTTGGCGGCGGATTGCGAGGAATTAAAAATAATGCTCTCATAGGGTGCAAATCACAGAGAGGCGGCTGAGACTCAGCCATCTCCAAAGCGGTGATGCCCAGAGACCAAAGATCGCTTCTATTGTCGTAAGTTGCTTCTGGATTTTCATCGCATGCAATAACTTCTGGAGCCATCCAATAAGGTGTTCCAATAAAAGTATTTCTACGACCAATGGTCCTGTCTAATTGAGCGCTAACTCCAAAATCAACTAGTTTAACCTCTGCATTATCAGTCAATAAAACGTTTTGTCCTTTTATATCACGATGAATGACTTTGTTACTATGCAGATAGCTGAGACCTCGAAGAATTTCTCTTGATATATAAGCTATCCATTCTTCTTTAAGACTTTGGCCTTTAGTAGACTTTACAAGATCAGTAACAGATCCAGCACCACAATATTCCATTACCAACCATAATTGATCGTCTTTTCCAGGTGGGGATTTTTTAATGAAAGCTCCATAATAGGTAGCAATATTTCTATGATTTGAGTACCTTTTGAGCACATTGATTTCCAATTTTATTTCTTCCTCCTCATCCTCTGTTACATCCATAACTTTGATCGCAGCCAATTGACCAGTTTTTGTATGCCGTCCCTTGTAGACCTGCCCATAGGTTCCATTTCCAACAACTTCGATAAGTTCAAAAATACCTGCAGGATCCTTGAGGGCATTCAGGTCAATGTCATCAAGAGAGCAATTGACACTTGGTGTCAAATTATGTGCCATCTTGAATGATTTACTGAAAATAATAAAAATTAAAAATAATTAATGGTGGTAACACTTTATATACAAGTAAAATATTAACAAATGTGGCAACATTTCTTTATTGTTGAAATCTTACAAGGAGAGTGCACCAGATTCAGGTCACAGATCTGGCCAAACTGGTGCACCTGTTTCCTGTTACTTCAGCGATGAATTTTGTGGAGTTCTAGAGCCTAACGCTGGCCCAGATTCCAGATATCACAATTAATAGGCGTGATCGGCTCACTGTCCCCTGGACTTTGCGATCACTGCTTTTTCTTATTATAAGCCTTACAAACCTTCATTATCCACTTTTAAAAAATGTGAGTTTTTAGCATATTTCTGATACATTAAATTTTTGAAACAAGCTATTTAGGCTTGAATTTGGCATGCTTTATGTAAAACATATATACTTTGATTGTAGAAAGCGGATAATGAAGGTTTGTAAGGCTTACAATAAGAAAAAGCAGTGATCGCAAAGCCCAGGAGATAGTGAGCCGATCACACCCATTATATCTGGAATCTGGGGCAGCGGGAATCTTAGGCTCTAGAACTCCATAAAGTTCATCGCTGAGGTAACAGGAAACAGGTGCACCAGTTTGGCCAGATCTGTGACCTGAATCTGATGCACCTTCCTTGTTAATAAAAATAAGTAAGTTTTTGAGAAATTAAATAAGTTCATTTTTATGAATTAATAGAAAAAGCAGAAAATGAACAATGCCAATTATAAATCATAACATAAATCAATATAAAATAATAATAAAATACTATTATATTATATTTAATACAAATAAATTAGATTTTATACTGTTGAAAATAATATTAAGTATTTAATTTTAACATATTTTCCATTATTAACATTGACTTATTTTCTTTTGCTGTTACAATGATAAATAGAAATGATTATTACATAATTATTGGAGAAGGATTTCATTATTTAAATTATCATGGAAATCTCCATTTTTACTGATAAACTTATTATGTACTAATTAATTACACAATTTATTTTTAAAATTAAAAAATATTTTTTTATTCCTGTTATAAAATCTTTTTTAATTTTTAAATTCAAAACAAATTAATACACTATCTGAAAATAACACATGTGCCTGGCATGCACACTTATGAACTTCTAGTTAATAACCTGTTTAATAGCTTGGAATGGGATTATTACGTTCTATCAAGTATGACTTTGTTTTGATGGTATATTTTTTTCATTAAACAATAATTGTTTTGAAACATAGGTTTACTTATAAAAGAATGATATAAAAAAATATAAGTACTGACATATAAAAGTCATCTGTTGAAATAAAAGGTGTATTTAAAAAATGTAGTCTTTGTAAGTAAATGTGACAAAATAGTTTTTAAATATTATAAAATTGAATATTGAATATAAATCTATAAAACTGTACGATCTAAACTAATAATAGAATTTCTTTTAATTTAAATTTTGTACAACTTGTAATAACCCATTCATTAAGTGAAAACTATTCTATCATTTATTTTTTAATAGATTTTCAGATATAAAAAATGTACTTTTTATGAGCACACTTTATAATATATATTATTTACTGAGCATCATTAAAAGAATCGTTCAAACTTGCAAGTATCAATGCGTACCTAAAATTTATCAAATTTACTTTCTTTGATTAATTTTGATTGAGATAAATTCATTTTTACTACTCTGCAATAAAAAAGCAACTGCCATTATATACATATATATATATATATATATAATTCATGCCAAAATGATAAATAAGCTATCATCATTAATCAAAAATTATTTATGCTGCTGTTTGTATTTTCAAGAAAGTATAAACCACGTTTATGAGTCAACAAACTGATAACCAAACGTTTATGTAGAGCAATGAAATTGCTGGAAATTTTTCTGATAAAATTAACCTCAATATTCCTGATCGACGCCGACTCTGAAACGCAAAATCTCTTTTTTAACTCAAACACTCAGTTTGAGCATCGCAAAAATAAACCCTTGACAATTTGGCAGTAACTTAGTAACAAAATGGTATACACTAATGGATGCTGTCATTTCCGACATTATACTGACACGTTTTCTTATTAATCACTTTGCAATGCCACGACAAACGAGGACACACCTAGCCGTATTATTGTTGTAAATTCTTTGTCGGAATTATTTTTACGATCGCGCCTACTGTTCTCTCTGGGAGTCAACGACACGCTTTTTTTTAATTCCGATGACGTTTCGACGGATGGCAGGCTTTTTACACTCTCGAACACTCGGTCTATCATATATTTATTGCGTGAGCGCGTCTTATTTATAAAATAATAATTTTATGGGGATTATCCTTACCTAGACGTCGGACTAGAATTACATATATATAGCCGTGGTAACACTTTGTTGTATTTATATTATCTCCAGCTAAACAATAATCGATTATAAATACTCGCACACAAGGCAGCCTTTTCGAGTGAGGTTAAACGATGTCTTTCCCTTATGCCTTTTTTTTTTGTCATTCTAATTAGATGATTGTCGAGTTTGACAACAGTGAGATTATCGGAGTCATGTTGGTTAAAAACGGTAATAAATCGAAACCGAAGGATAACAAAAATATACAAAAATAACTTGCAGTACGGCCAAACCGAAGAAGATAGACGTGTATATCTTCTTTGGCAGTACGGAATGGAACGTAGTATATATGTATTTATGGGGAACATCTATATAGATATAGAAATTACTCAACATGCCAAGTAATACGAGTGGCGCTGCGATCGGATGGAAGATAATTTTGCTCTTCGCGCTAAAGATTTAAAGCGTTATACTTACAGTTATTCTTTAAATATTATTAGTTAGTTTAATTACTGTCGTTTATTTAATTACCGTTTAACGGAGAAAACAAAGCATTTTAAAAAAAAAATGATTTAGTACGAATCTTGTGCAAAAATAATAAAGTAATTTTTATTGAGAATAAAGTAGTAAAAGTAATAATGTATTAATACAAATATGGATAGAATATTTAGAAGATTTATATTTAGTTTATTTGACTTTTTTATTGCATCTGTAAAAGTACTTTCACGTTAATTTTAATTATTTATAATTTAGTGCAAATTCATTGCTGTAGATTTATTAGATCCATTTAGACTGTTTTTTTTATAAACAGCTTAATGTTACATCAATTTTAATAATAAGAATTTCATACAATTTCGTGTATGTAATTTTTTATAATTGCACTCAATTGAAATCATTATTGAAAGAATTTATAAATTTTACACTTTTCTTTTTAATCTTTATTCCATATTTATATTTAAATTTAAAAAATAATTATCAAAATATTAAATACTATTTATGTTATTTTATGATATATTCTAAGTCTCACTCAAACATGTAATCTAATACTCCAGTTCCAGATATTCCATTATATGTATGTACCATACTTCTGTTGAAACTTGCATTGCCTGACTATTAGTATCTGATGATGCATATATAAAAGAAACAAAGCTCTTTCTATAAGGAAGCAATTAGAATATCTTTGTTAACCTAATCAGAACAATCAGCATGAAAATCTATTTCATAGTGAATCAGCACTGTCTGATAATTTTTATCAACAGACCAACTTTCTCAAAATTGAATTCTGAAATTGTCTAGTATTTAAATAAATTTTAAAATACTGAGAATTTAATAAATTTTATTCGTACCATTTTTAAAGTTGTACAGTCTTGATAAAAATAATCATTTTACAATTACTCTTAATAGGTTAATGATAGGATGAGTCACAAGTATGACTTACAGCTACCCGTTTAGAGAGCGCTTTGAATGAATCTTAACAATGAAATTCATTTTATCTGTAGTAGATAAGAGTAGAAGCATATGACCAAAACAAATATCAGCTCTTAATGTTAATACCAAAGAGTAATTGTGAGAATTCTGTCAATGAACCGTGTTTGCACTGGCTTGCACTGTTTCCTATTTATCCATACTTAGTGTCTATTATCAATTTAATCTATACATCAAATTTTCTGTGAAATATCTTCTATAAAATACCTTGATACTTATTTACAATTCCTGAAATAGTAACAATCACCTCGCAATGCTTCACCCCAAGGAAGACTAACAAGTGACTTCAGCCAGCCAGTACAATGAGGCTCCTAGCTTATTACGGATCACCACAGAATCTCCAGCCTTTCTCAGACTTATTTCCTTACCTGTCTGTTATCGCTAAACGGCAATAATCGGGCAACAACAGGCACTCTTCAGCACCGCGGCGCACGCAAGAACGTTAGGTTACGTATATATATGCGAGAGCGCATAGACGAAGACCGAAAGCTCGACGACCCGTTGCTGATGATGGCGGAGCTCTTGCGGCGCACGACGGTAATCCGACATGTTTCCGTGGCTGGGCTCTTCAGGATTTGGTAGCAGAGCTGATGACGGGACGCGAGCAAAATAACAAACAACAGCAGACGAGGTGCCCCACGGCTCACCGAGACAAGGGACGTGGCGATCTCTCGCTCCCGACCCGACCGAACGCACTGGGATGGGTGCGTAATTTACGTCGATCTCATCTACTCTTGTATAACGAGTAACGAGTACCAGTTGGTGCGTAGGTATTTTACACGAGGTAGAAAATCCAATTTACAACGCGTCGTAAATTAAAAATAAGTTACTGTAAAAAATCTCATAATTTTCTACAGCCTTGCATTTATGACACGCACTTGGATGACTGACGTGAAATTAGCACCCCGAATTATTTTTATTGGTAAATGCGTTACTTGCGTTAAAAATTCGGGGGTTAAATTAAAACTATTTAAATAATATTAAGTTTTAAATAAATATGGTACGCGCATGCGCACATAGTGTGCGCGCGTAAATCAAAAAGCGAAACATGGAATATAATAATTAATTATTATTTTGACTCCTAAGATATATTAATTGTAAAATTAAATGTGAGATCAATTAGGGCAAATTAATAGTTTTAATTTATGTCTTGAATCATTGACGTAGGTAACATTTACAGATAAAAATCGATTTCTTTCCAGGTGCTGGAGCACTGCAATTTTATAACTTTTTTGTTAATTATCTTTGAAAGGCAAATTTAAAAACATTGTCAGACTTTTTAGACCATTTAAAAAACTAACTCAAACCAATTACACAGGCCAACAAAATTTGACTTTTTTTTTGTAACTGAAACTAATACACTTTCTCGAAGGTTTTTGATGCGCTGAATCTGACCCTGAGCTCAGAATTGCTCTATCACGTCAAGTTTTTGAGATATCCTAACCTCAAAGTGCAAAAAACGCTGTTTTTTGTCTATTTCA
>UCOM01000519.1:0-75339 GCA_900474385.1 Ormyrus pomaceus
CGAATAAACTGATCAGCCAATCACATCACGAATAAACTGACTTCACTTTCCAGCCCATCAATTTTTTAAGGAAGGATTGTACGCGTAAATAAAACTATCGAAAAAGATCGCTTTGACCCCCAAGCCTCAGTTTACTCCGACCTCACCTACTTGCAAAAGAGGAACAAAAAGAGCTTGTCATCGCGGACATACCAGACCGTTGAATGCCTCTCGTTAGATCGTAATTCGAACGCGATTGCAAACAAATACATATAGTTTGTTTTCGATCCAAAGTATATTCGCAACTGCCTCTATTACGATATCAAAAAAGGATATTAAAGCGCAGTTTCGAAATCAATTTCAAAACCGCATAGAATTGATAAACATCGTTGCTCCGTTTTCCATCTCGAAGCATCGAGGCAGCGGTTAGCAAATTTAATAAAGCGCGTAACGCAACGAACTTTTATCCGCGCCGGGGGAATATATCTCGAGAAAACGAATTTACGCCCCGCGCTAATAAATCGATCAGCCCGCATAACTCTCTCTCTCTCTTCACAGCGGTAATTCATCGCGTTTCATTTGCAAATACGTCCCTCATTTTTTTACTGCCCCGGGCAGTTTACAAAACGTTAAAGGGTAAAGGATATTTATAGCCTCTCGGAATTATCAGCGAGAAGCGCGCGCCTCGAGAAAATCTACCCGAGAGCAATATCGCACTCGCCGCGCGGTAAAGCCTAATGGACTCTCATTTAATACCCCGTACAACCGACGTCGAGACCGCTCCGACGCGGCAGGCTGCTAATACACTTTTTTTCGAGTCGTACACGGCTTTTAGTACGGACTTGTGGAGTCATATCGACGCGCGCTGCCGGCCCCTCGGAACGTCTCACTTACCGGCGCCTCTCGCCGCGAGCACAATATACGACGACGAGGACTGACAAACAAGCTGGCGAATGTGTGTATTATCCGTGGATTTTCTCGAAAATTAGATATTCGCTCCAGTTAGGAAAGCGGGTATAATACACATCGGCCGGGGCTCTCTTATCTCGTTATTCGCGCGCTTAATCCCATGAAATTACGCCGGGCGAAACCTCAGACATTTACTCCGCGGCGCATAATCTTGTATAAAATTATATGCAGGCTTTTTGCCGGTGTCCCCTCTCTCTCTCTCTCTCCCATTACCGCGCCGCGCGTATCTTTCTTCAACCTCGCGGTGCAGCCTCGTTATCCTGCGAGTAGCGCTCCGTTCAAAAAGTATATCGTACAAAAGCTCGGCCGCTCGAAAAAATTCATTTGTCGCTCGGCGTGTTTTTTTTTTTTACGGGCCGCGAGACTCTCTCGCGAAAGTGATTTATGTAATCCAGTTGGGATATACGCCTTTTTGGGGGGTTGCACTTTCTTAATGACGTTACGTGATCCGCATTTAGGTTCATTAAACTTTTAGATGAGTTTCTTTGCTCCGCCGAGTTGATCTTAGCTTGGTTCTACCTTTATTTACGACGGTTTAGTCGTGCGATTTTCTTGTACCGATTCGAGAATAAATTCGAAATTTTTAGGATCGACGAGGAATAGGCCCTATTGCGATAATATTATTCTTCTAAAAATACTGAAAGTGCATACAATTACTTTCAGATACCTTCGACGAACCGTTAGATCTTTCGAATTGTTCCTGATGGATAATGTAATTTTAAAGCTAGCATTTTGAACTACATAATCTCGTAAAATTACGTAGGAAGCCGCGTCTTTTGTTAGATCATGCTATCTTATTTTTTAAGGCTCTCATTGTGGCCTGCGGTGTTTGTATATACTTTTCTTAGATGAGAAAGTATAGTTTAGTTTAAGGAGATGTAATACTGCTATTATATATACATATAACCTATACATTGTTATCAACATTGCAGTTTTCAAAAGCTTTTTAAACACCCCCTTTATAAAACCTTTCCATCTAGAAAAAGGAGACATCTATTTTGTATATCGAATTGAAGCTTTAAAGCTTTAAAATTCAGAGGGCGATCAAAGAATTCACTGACTGCTCCGTGTAGAGTCAACTTCTGTAAAATACAAAGACAACTCGAAAAAAGTCTGCTCGCGCATAAATTCAGCTCCTCGGTACAGTAAAAAAAGGAAGCGAGCTCGGATCGACTAGTTTTCCAAAACATTCCCCAGAGCCCGTCCCATTCGCATTTTAATCCGTCCAGCATGACTCATCCATTGCCTTAGAAAACCGCACGTAATACCACACGGCGACGAACTGGTCCAAAAATCAGGTCACCCGCAATCGGTCGCAACGGATTGCCCCCGTCCGACTCTCCTCTCAAAAGTCATCTTGCACGGCAAACAAATCCCAGCCACTGGAGCGCGTCAAAGCTCCCCGGCGCAGCTCCTCCCGCGCATAATCCTCGAAATTGCGCTCGCGGCTGCAGCAGCAGCAGCAGCAGCAGCCCAGTTTTTCTCCCCGGCTATATATACACCCTCTACTCTCTCTCTCTCTCCGCTCTCATTATATCATATAATATCATCTCGCAGGCAAGTTCTCTCATTATCCGAGAGCGCGCAGGGCGCCTTTGTCTTTGCACGCGCGCAGACGCACACACACACGCGCGCGCGCGCGCCGCACAATGGCAGCGGCTCCTGTCCCACTTGCGAGAGAGGAGCTGCTCTCTCCCTCCTCCTCCTCCTCCTCCTTTGCTCGACGTACCGTTATATACGCGCCGGCTCTCTAGGCCTCGCCTTTCGTACCCAAATGCGCGCCGATCTCCTACGCGCCTTTTTCTCTCTCTCTCTCTCTCTCTCTCTCTCCAGCGTGTCTCCGCGGAATGTAACTGTATACGTACGCGCGCGCGATTCGGAGAATCGGAGCTTATGGTCGCGCGCGCGGCCACAGAGAGAGGATTGATTAGCCCCCCGCGCGCTGACGAGTGATTCCCGCGCTGATGTCCGCGCGCGGCTTCTGTTTCGAGCGGAGGAGAGAAGAAAGTCGGATGCAGTCTCGGACGTCGTGCACGGCGGCGTCGGGTGTCGGAATATCGCTGATTCGATCTTGGCTGTCGTCCTCGGTCGATGGAGCGATCGGTATTCTGCTTTGCGGTATCGTTTTCGTCGGGGAAAAAAAGTGGCGGCTTGATTATCGGGCGGTTTATTGATCTGCAATAAAATGCTTGACGGTTTATTGCGAGAACATTTCAGTTGCTTTACTTTTTTAAGTACAAGCTCTCCTGAAATATTGCAGTATAAAATGTAATAATATTGCTAAATCGCCTTAAAACTGACGATGCTGTAAACAAATTTATCAAAACAAGGTACTAAATAAGGTAATAAAGTACTGTTAAAATAATTAAAAACCAAGGATTAACGAAAGGACTATCTTATTTTAAAACGTATTACAAAAAAACAACAAAGCCCGTCGTTCAATAGGAAAACCTGAAACAGGAACTTTATAGTTACGCTATGCAAATATCGCAGCAATCGCAATAGTTTAAAAGAATCTCTCTTTAAAATTAAAGTTGTGAATGATACCAATTGTGAATGTAGATGGGAAGTACAGGACTTTAATCATGTTCTATGGCAATGCCCACTATTAGATTTACAGAGAAAGGAATTGTACATACAGGTTTCGGGGTAAAATCAAGCTATTTCCACCATTCGATATTAAATGTTATCTAGGACAACCCAATATTAACGTAATGCACACAGTCTATAAGTATAATTAAAAAAAATGTAAAATCATCTAATCAACCGCAAATTATACATTTAAGGTGAACACATGTAGTTCATATAAGTAGTTTATTTCTCTTCATTATCTTTATATGCTGCATATTGTATGTAGCTAAATAACTTTTGTAAATAAACAGTTGATAAAGCTTAATTAAAAAAAAAAAAAGGTAATAAATCGTGCAGTAAATCCCTCGCTGATGAGGCAAATATGCTTCGCTTCCAATTCCCTGTTCGCACCGACAAAAAAAAAAGCTCCGTTCAAACGTGATAAGTGTTTTCAGAATGTATATCCATCGCTCGCTCGAGTATGTCATTACCGCATTTTTCGTTGCACCGAGCCTTCAAATCGTATAATTTCCCGCGGCCGGTATAAATGTCGAGTAGTAAACCTAAATTTAGCAATCCCTATCCTTGGCGCGCTCCTTTTCCTTCTCTTTCCCCTTTTGACTTTCAACTTACACACCGAGAGAGAGAAGTCCGCGTCTCGCGTGCGTAACCATTGTCTCTCAGTCAAGTTCAGTTTTGATTTTATCGCGTCTATTCCATCGAGTTTTTAGTTTAAATTCTCGCCGGCCCGCGCGCGGGAATATATCATTAAATTTTTATGCAAAGGCCACTTCCGTAAATTGCTCGGCGCTTGATTTACGACGTCTGATATGCGCACGCGGCCGAATTCGCTCTTGAGAGGACGTAAAATAGGCTCCTCCGTTCGGAAAGGTACGCCAGAAACTTGTGTACGCTCGAATATCTTATTATTTTGCATAAAGAACAGTTAAATCTGAAGTGGGACTAAATGAACATGTAAGGATATAATGGCCGTCGATAAGGAAAGTCTTTAACATCGCGATCTTTCCGGGGGTCTTATCTACACGTGTCTTTGTGTCCGAACCCGTTATTTTTCCTACTACAGCTACGGTTTTAACAATTTTATCAGGAATATAGGTATATAAATCAATCATACCTCGAGTCGAGATTAATTGATTAATTGCGGTAGCTTGTAAAATGCATTTACGTCCGGATGAAAAAGTAGGAGGGAAAGTGATACAAGTCCCAAAGTCACCAGTCATCCCGCCGAGACGAAAGACGACCCAATTAATAATGATGAGCCCTTCGAGATAATCTCCGATCGGATTATATATAGCCAGATCACCGTTGCCGTTATAAGCTGTTATTGTTTCTGTGCATTTTAATTCAATCGTTATGTGTACGGGAGTAAAAGATTAATACGCCGGTTAACAAACGACGTAGATGTAATAAAAAGGCAGCGGCGTAATTGCGTTTTTATTGAAGTTTACTTACACACTTCACGCGTTACCGTTTTTCCTGCCGTCTTAATTAGTTTTATATTAGTTACAGCGGCGGGACTGTAACTTCGTTTCGGATTTCCCGGCACGAACTTGAGCTCGATTCGAAAATTTTACAAAAGTGGCCAGTACCGATGATTCTTGGGCAAAATAAAAGTGTAACGAGGCTTCTTGAAAAACTTTTGTAAAGCATTGTTCCGTCCCGCAGCATTTTTGTGCAATTTTGCAGTCTTTTGCTCGAACTTCTGGTAATTGGCCATTGTTTCTTCCCGGAGTTTGAAATTCTTAATGAATTGAGAGCATTTAATAACGGCCGCATTTAATAACGGAAACTCGCCGGTAATTATAAAAAATGCTTTTGTTTAAATCCCGCTGCGGCTCTCTTACGTAATTAAACACATAAATACGAATGCAAGCCAAAAGTATGCCACAACCTATTCGAGTCTTTTTTCTCAAAGTTTTCGTCGTCGTATTTATATCACGAAACTGCAAAGAAACCTTGTACCGGCATTGTTATTCAATATTCCCCGTAATAATTCCAATACCTCCCCGACAAAATTCTTCCCAGACTTTTACCGGCGCAAAAGTGAAAATATATCCCGTTGAATCGAGCCCACCGGCGAACCTTTTTCTCCGCCGCTCGCGCAACGCGAAAACAAGTTCTCTTCCTCGACAACATTTTCCGGTTGCGGCTCGCAGCAACATTCGAGAGCCTCCGATCCGAATAAAGGACGGCTTTCGCTTTCGAATTTTGCGTTTTACTTTCCGAAAACAATGGCGCGCCACTCGAAAGGAACGGGTTATAATTCGCGCACCGAGTCCCGTAAGTCGGATGAGTCACATACATATATACACATCGGGGTGCCCATCGTGCCTGACCCTTCGCCGGGGCCTCAAGGCCTCTCGAGAGAGCTGACCCGCGAGCCTCGACCTGAATCACTTTCATCCGACCCACGCGCCGCCGCGGCCGTTTCGCGAGATATGCCTTGAATGGGGATACTCTCTCGCGTGCCGAGGCTTCGATTACGGTTCTCTCTCTCTCTCTCCGCCGAGTGTGTCTTTTGCCTTCGAGCTTCGCGGCGTCGTTGAGCTGGAAAACGGCGGGACTTATTGTTTTCGAATTGTGCCGGTATCCGACCCTTTTTTTTTGGCCTCGACGAATTATGGGACGCAGGAAGATTGTTCCTCTTACCATTGTTGAGCGGTTGTATTACCGTCGATTGTCTTTGATGTATGATTTGACACAGTTTGCGGGGCATTATTTTTATTGTTTCCGATGAGGATATATATAAGTTACAGGTTAAGCTGGTTTTCGCGAGTTTTATAGACTGCTCATTTTTAGGTAATTTTATCTGATGGACTTTATGAACCTCTTGAAACGCGTTTCTTGCGGTCTCTGTTTAATGTGCTACTTTAAAACAGCTTTAATGTAATTCATACGCTGTATATATATTTAATTTCATTGCTCAGCTGAACCTTTACATCAGAATTCTATCAACAACTATCAATTTTCAAAATACACTTACAAAATAGAAAGTACAACGCGAAGCAGAGAGAACGCTAGAATAATAATCCGTTCGAAATTCCTCAAACCTATCAATCAATCGCTAATTAATTCGACCCCGAACAAAAGAACCGTGCCTTTATTAAAAGAAAGCAACTCGCTCGGCGACAAACCGCCTCATCAATAATCCCCCGATCCCCATTCTATTATCAACTCCTCGATTCTTTTTCTCCTTACGCCGCGGCCATTTGACGGAGGCTGAATTCTTAATTGAGAAAAGGTACCCCGGCAACGTAAACACGGACGAGCCTCTCTGAATCATCCGCGCGACACGAATCGCTGGCCTAGAAACGCCGGCATTAGAGATGCGCCTTGAATCTCATCCATACGGAATTATGGTGTGTTTCGTGTTATATTCCCCCCCCCCCTTCTCTCCGCCTCTCGTCGCTTTTTTGGACGGCCCTATTACGCACTCGGCCGAGCGTATTATTTATGGAAATTTCATCGCGCGGCCGTTAATTACAGTTACTTCTTCGACGCGCGCGGCCACGGCCGAGAAATATACCTCTCGGGACGCGAGAATTTAGGCTACACTCGGGTAATGTCCCCGGGAATCGCTGCGCCGCGCGGAAACGTCGGAGTCGCCGCAGAGTTTACCGGAGCAGATTGTTGATCTTACGCAAGCTGTATGTATGATAATCTCTCCCGCTTCCTTGTTTATTAAAAGCGGCTCGGGAGTCTTTTTTTTTTTTTTTTTTAATTGCTTATGTTTTATGCATCGGGAGAGCTTTGTTTTTTTTTTTCGACAAAAAGTCCGCGCTTAATAAAGCTAGCTGGAACCGCGGTTAAAAAATGCAGTTTAATGTGATTTTTGCCGGAGACTCGTGCAGCATTGGAGAAATGAATAATGTGCGTTTTATATTATACCCGGCCGGAGAAATTTTCTGATAAAAATTACGAGTAACGATCTTAATCATTATTGGTATACAGCAATTTCGGGGAATTATCTTACCATTTACACGGCGACTGCCTCTACGATAATTTTTACCAAAAACATAATTCACTTAAACGCGGACTGTTAACTTAAGCGAGGCCTTGCGCAATGTTCAACAAAAGATTATCCAACCGCGACTCGAAATTACAAAACAACGCCACCTATTTATTTTAACCCGCCGCCCATTATCGTCCGTCGGTGAAAAATGCACGAAAAAGCTTATACACACATACATAACCGGGGCAACTCGGCGAAATAATTACACGTAATTAACCTCGCCTCGTCCCGATACGCTGCCGAGATAAAGTGCGCGCTCGGGGTATTTTACACTTCCGCATCGGGTCAACCACTTTGAACTTTGCCGATTTCACTCGGCTATATCGCCGAGAGAGAGAGAGAGAGAGAACTAACTTACTCTCCGCGCGGCGGGGCCCAACTTTCGAACTAAATAGCTTCAACTACCAAGACGGGGCGGCGCGCGAGACGTCGACACTTCAATCATCATGCATTAACCACTCCATTTAATCCGCTCTTCCACGAAATTCATCGCTCTGAAAAAGGCTGCCGCGGGGAGAGAGAGATCGAGTGTACTTTCGAAAGAAGGCAAGTCCTTGTTTTCACGCCTAATTGAAAGCTTTCGAATCACGCATTGTCGGCGAGAGTGCCTCTCCGCTCCTTTTCTCTTTGCGCGCCGAGAGAGAGAGAGAGGCGCACGCAGTTGTTGTCGTCGCCGCGCTTTAATCGCGCGTTAATCGAGTCGAGCACTCGAGAGAGCTTTTTTTTTTCTCTCCTTTCGCGGGACGGATGCGCGCCGCGGCTCGCTGCGCCGCTTACGAGGGCTCCGAGAGCAGCGCGCGGGGAAATCGCCTGACGCGGAGTTTTCTCTTAATTATCTGGCTCGTTGTAAGAGATTTAGCGGCGGCTGCGCGAGTGGCTTTTTTTTCTGGTTTATGGGTATATAGAGCCGCGCGCGTCTTGTTTTTAATTCTGGAGGACGAGCAGGCTTGGTTGAGATAGTTTTAAGAACGGATTGTTTATTAAGGATTTTAAATCATTGCTTTGAATGAAAGTTTTATTTCATTACTAAAAAGCTGTATTTGTGTTTCTTTATTTATTTTAGAATTATTCAGAAAAATTCTTGGAAAACGCACTTTAATAGAGAAGTTTTAACGTTTTTTTACTAAATTCATTCGAGATTCATTATTCGCGACTTTTTACGACAATAAAACGCCTCGGAAAGAAGTGGACGTTAACGACTGATCGAAGGTTCAAATTAAATCTTCAGAAATTGATTGCGCAGCTCCACATAAAAAGCGATAAAAGCCCGAGAGCGTATAATAACCCCCCCGACAACGGGGCGCGAGTCCTCCCCTTTGAAATAGATATTTTCCGCGATAATTGAGACTCCGGTCAGCTGTACAGCGCGGAAGGCACGTCGGCCGCGCTCAAAGGGGTATAAGAGCGTGTACACGTCGCCACGCGTGCGCGCCTCGTCCGCGGGCCGGGGGAGGAGGAAGCGAGCGACGAGCGGAAAAAATGGCGAAAAAAATCGGTAATCGATACCTGCAGGAAACGTGTGTGCGCGCCGCAAAGTATTAAAAGCCGTTGGAGATCCCCGCGATGACTAACGGCGAATGTATTTTCATTCTTATACAGGGATTTTTTGGCTGTTTCGCTATTCAGTTTTTTGCGCGCGCCTCTCGGAGATTTGTGTATTTGGTTTGTTCCCCCTTTTTTTTCGAGCTCGTTCGGACTGATGGACAAAAAAGTACGAGTAGTTCGAGTTACATTTGTGAACGTCTACAGCTTGTAAAACTTAAATGTAAAAATGACCTCTTTAGAATCGACGTTCCGCGGTATTGAAATTTAAACAGTGATTGAATCGAAGCACAAGTTAATTCATTAAATTTTAACCACATCTGCCTTCAATTTCATAATTTTCACAAATCAATTTAAACTCTCGTATTTAAACGTCAACTACACGCGCACGACATAACTAAATGCTCCCCAACCTTCGTCCCCACCGTCCGCTCAACGACTCCCCCCAAAATTCCCCAAAGCCCCGTCCAAAAAGTCAGCCGCTACTTCCCCGTACCCGCGAGACGCGCGATATCCTCCGTGCTCGCGTCGCTCTCGATATCCCAGCCGGCAGCTCCCCGAATGCCTACATCTGTCGGCTAGCGGCACCGATCGGCCGTTAAGCTTCTCGCGCTTGACGGGCCGCGAGTCGTCGCGCGATGGCATCGGTCGCGCGAGAGAGCCGCGATCCGTTATACCTGTATACTCTCCGAGTCGCGCGCGGGCGATAAAAGGCGCGCCGCGCGGGGACCGGTGAGCTGCTGCTACCGCTGCTCGACGCCGAGCTGCTCTCTGTTGTTTGCACTTTTTGCCGAAGGGGGAGAACGAGGAGCGACGACGCTGGGAGAGTTTTCGATGGGCTTCGAGGTGGTAAGGTGAGATTTTGGAGGGTCATTTGGAGGTTGAACGAGGTTTAATTACGATGGGACGCGTCGCGAAACTGGACTATCTTCGAATCAAAAAGCAATTTGGCGTGAAAGCGTTGTTTAAAACAAAAAAAGGAACGACTATTACTCGTCTCTAATCTGTAAATCTTGTAACGCGTACAAATTATCTCGAGTTTACGGGGCGGGAAAGAGAAAAAACTAATGTGACCCGCAATAAAGATTGTATACACAGACGAGTCGCGGGAACTTTTATCGCGGCTTCTGAATAATTGTTACCTCGGCCACAAAAGGAAGATGAATTTTTATGGAAAGTATCGTTCCGGGTAGTTGACTCGGCTAAATCGATCTTTCGGGAGCGTTCTGATTTAAACTTGCGATCTGTTGGGTCTGTTCCGCTATTTTGCTTTAAGAGGTTCTCAATGTTTTACTGTTCTTTTAATTGTTTTAGATGCTACTGTTAAGTAGGATGCAAATATTATCAGATATCTTATCTGTTAAATTTTATGCGTCCGTATAAACAAATAGAAAATTGCACTTTTTACCTTGATATGGCGTTACGTGAACAAGTTATTTATCTGATTTCCAATTGTTGCAGTTCCAGTTTTATCAATAAGAGAGAACTTTATGTACCTTTCACCTGCCAATATTTTTAAGCAACGTTGTATACAACACAATTCTCTTGGATCTAAATTGTTGTGCAATAAACAAATAATAAAACTCAAGATTTACTTTTTGACAGCGTCAATTCGCAAATCAATTCCTTTTTGCCCTCCATTTCGCATCCAATCGTTTCTTCTAAATCTAAAAGTTTACAACTATCCTCCGCGGCATTGCAAAAGAAAAGGTGAAAGGATCGCGGGGAGGCGCAACAAAAATCTTAAAAATCCAACATTCCGCCGAAGCTTTCTCACCTCGTCGTCATTTCTCCGGTGCAACCTCCGTGTCTCGATGAGCAAACCGATGAGTCACTTTGCGCATATTCACCAAAAGCAACGAGCGATCGCGAGGCATATTGCACCAATTGCGCGGCGCGGCTGCACGTAGGAGCTGCTCTCTCTCTCTCTCTCGGGAGGGAAGCTTTTCGCGCTTAACAATCGGCCGCCTCTTTGTTCGAATCCCGAACGGTTACGGTGACTCATGAAAATCGTGAGCGCAATGCGAATGCGCGTACACGACAATGGCGCGCGCGGAGAGACCCTTTTTTTCAAAATCGCGAGTTTACTAGAGATTTTTTTGTTGGAGCGTCGGTTGTTACGTGAACCGGTTACTTTTTATGGATCAGTCGGGGGCTGAGGTACGACAATGAAGCTACGAGGTCTTATTGTATGCTTGATTAAATTCAAAGATCAAAGGCAGGTTGACATAAAAGGAGGTCACTTTTGATCGGCTGTGAGAATAAAAGTGACATTGCGTTCACATCGAAGATTAAATGTATAACAATTGAATTAATAGTAGGTATAAGGCGGAAAAATCATTCTTTTAATAAGATACTGGTGGTAGTAATTGATGATTTTAGCTTTTGAGATCACACTAAAGGTATAGCTATTATTGTCCATTTAAGCAATTCAGGTTAATCGAAAAACGGTTGAATATTTACACAGAAATAATAAGAAGCAGTACAGAAACTAGCCAATTAAGCATCGATTTAACTAAATTGTTGTCCACTTAAAAAATGCCGGCGTCTCCATAAATCCGGACGATAAAACCGAAATTCCCGAGCAATCCAGTCGTTATCGCCCGACGTAACTTCTCGCCCCTCCCCTCCGAACTCGTCGCGGAGCTCCTCATGCTTATTCAAAGTAAGCTTCGCGCGCCGGGCAATAAAGCTCGCGCAAAATTTTAACAAATTGCGAGGCTCGCCGCGGCGGCGGCACGGCACCTCCGCCGCCTCGCGCCGCAGTACGTAAATTAAATTCAGCGAACTTTATATTCAAATCGTAACGGCGGCCGCGCGCCGGCGCAACCGCCGCCGCGCAATTAGCCTTTTACGCAAGAGTACAGTGACCCTTACATAAGGATAATTACCGGGGCGAGCTTGAAGCGAGAAAGCTTACGTAATATTAAAACAATCCCACACCTGCGCGTACACACCGCGAGTCGCGGGGCTCGGGGTCTCTCCCCCCTCGGCGAGGCTGCTGCTGCCGCTGCCGCTGCCGCTCGGAGAAAGGATATTCCCGATTAAACGCGCGATCGATGGAAGAATGAGAGGCTGGGCCGAAGAATGTGTCTGGAGGTTGCATTGGTGGGTTTTGTCGGAGCGATAATTTAGAAGTGCGCTTGGTAAATAGAGGAGTTAGTGGAATATTTCGTGAATATATTATAAGCGTTCGTTTTAGATTGAAAAACTCTTTTGTTTAAAAGGGGTACAATTATTTTTTTAAGCAGATAATTATCGTGATACAGTCGAATATAATTGATTAATGACGAGACTCCGCCCGTAATTTTCAATGAAATATGATATACATTTGGAGGTAAAAAGGGCCCCTTTTTTATTGTACACTTTTTATACTCGGACACAAGTACTTGTAATCTGAACCTATTAAGAAGATTTAATAAAAAAAATCTCGCATTTCATTCCAAATTCAAAAGTCTTGCCACAGCTCAAAAAGTAAACTCCCAACAATCGCAATCGAGACGTCGTTCGGCTCAGCTTAGAAAGCTCCCGATTTACAGACGGACAGGCACATTGCCTCTCTCCCGGCCCGACGCGTATAATAATAAATCAGCCGCTTTACTGTCGTAAAATTGCCCTGTAAAAATTTTCCGCGCGCCGCGCAACAGTAAAGTCGTCGTCGTCGGCGGCGGGACGCCCGCCGCCGCCGTCGCCGCGGAGAAAAACAAGAGCGCGTCCGCGGGAAAAAATTGAAAAACTGCTCCGATAATTCGCCTCGCTCCTCGCGTTTCTCCCCCCCAGTCCCATTGTTCGGCTCGCTCTCCGCGTATACACGTATATACGCGAGCGAAGCGCTAAAGTCGAACATTATCCGCGGGCGCGGCGCGAATTTGTATTCCGCGCGCGCGGGATATTCAAATGAGTCGCGCCGCCTCTCCCGGGAGAGCGGGGATAAAAGGAGGAGACGCGAGTGTGTGTGTGTGTGTGTGTGTGTGCGAGGGTGGAGGAGAACAGAGAGAAAAACTCGGACGGACCGAGTTCGAAGAATTTTAACGAAAGACGCGGGGAGGGGGAGGTCTTTAAAATCGGAACTTTGACGATTTCGCTCGGGTAATTTTAAGTTTTCTCTCTCTCGCGGCTTGGATTTTGTCATTTTCGGAGTGTGTTCGGGAGGGGGGCGGCATGCAAAAAGGGGGCCGACTCGCGACTGTGACGAAACGATTCGAGTCGAGTCGTTGAATTGATTCGAGCGAGCTGTGCAAGAAAGAAATGGGCTTCTTGCGCTTGGATTTCCTGGCGGGATTTAATTTGGGATTTTTTTCTTTCGGGGAGAAATCCATTAGTGCGGCAGACGAATCTGATAGGAAATGGCTTCGGCTCGTCGGGTTGCGCAAGGAATAATGCTACGTTATTTTGCCTCTTTGCGGATTTTTATATCGGTTTATGTAATGTTTATCTGGCGAGGATTGTTGGGTAAGGTAATGTCCATTTTGGATTTTTTCAATTTCGATATTCTGTAACTTTTTTTTATTGTTTACGCAGATTTAATCGTCGATAAAAGATTATGCAAAAAATAATAAAGGAGTTGCACGTACAATAAAATGAATTTCGTAACGAATCGTTAATTTTACGCGCAAACAAATGGTATACGTCAAATTTCGATAGATTTCTGAAAGTAAGAAAAAAAAAGAAAGAATCCGAGATTTTGCATTGAGCAATTTTAATGAGATAAAGACAGCATTTTAGACGACATTAAAGACCGGACTGCGGTAATTTTAAAAGGCCATTTTTTTTCCGCGGCGCAAAAACGTTAAAACGCCCGGGAGAGCAAACTTCACGCAGACCGTATAGTTGAGGTTTCTTAAGTAATTTACGAGCGCAATACGTAACGCACATCCATACACGTACATGTATACGCAAACAAACGTACATGAACATTTTTTAAAAAGCGTATATATGGACTCGTAAAGTTGCGAAAAACATTTTCTCATTGAAAAGACAAAACGAAATTTTTCACCAATTTTCCGCGGACAAGCTTCGGATTTACTGCGGTCTAACTGCGCGGCGCAAAGTTACAGAACGCGCGGGCAAACGATGAGGTGCTATACGTTCGAAATACAAAAAAGGAGATTGGTCTTTCGCGGTTTATAAATTTCGAACTTTGGCGTGGATTTACGCGCACGCAGAATTGGTAATCAAAGGCTCGCGAAAATTAGTTCGAACGATCCGAGTAAATAAATTTACTCCCTTTTGCTGGCAAACTTGTTAATTATTATATTAATATACACAGTATAAAATAAAAATGATTACCATTAAGCTTTCCTCAACTCAACAGCTAACTACCAACTAATCCTTCCTTCCCCTCCGGTAAGCCTCCGGCCCCGCAGAACAAAAGCGCCTTATCGTCGATTAAGAAGGCGATAATTCAATCGCGCCGCGAAAAGCAACTCAGCCGCGCGACTCCCAGCAGCCGAACCCCGCGGAGTTCCACCAAATATATGTATACCAGTTCAGAAAAAAGTGATCTCTCGCTCCTCGGCCTATAATCGCCGAAAGGCGAGCAGTCGCGCTCTCGGCAGTCGCGCCCATTTCCTCATATCTGGCTGCTCTCCTCGCGTTTAATAACGGTATACCCCCCTCGTATACGTGCGCGAAGCCGAGCAGCTCAGATGCTGCGCGCGCGCGCGAGAGCGGGGCCTAATCTAGGCTCTCCGACTCGGTGCGTCGACCCGCGAACTTTCGACTGGCCTGACGTAAGCCGCCACGAGGCTGCCGCCTCGATACAAGAGGACTGAGAGTTTTTCGGGGACTTGGCTGATACGGTTTGTGCGATGGGGTTTCAGATGAATTAAATGATTTAGTTTGGTTGTCGGTGCTTTTTTCAGTTTTTTAAATTGATTTTTTTCCGTATACACGGTGCGCGGTGCTTTAAAAATAAATGCGAGGAAAATATGAAAGTGGCCGACTTTTTAAAAAACCAGATCCGGTACTAAAAAAAAAAAAAACCAGCGTAATGGACAATTTAACGTAATAATTATATTTTCAAACTTTCCTCTTGTAAATATTAACCTACATCCCGGGCAACGCACACTACTTTAATAATTAATTTAGAGATTTATCGCCTTCCTTCGTAAATGGATTGCAAGTCGAAATCTCCTTCGTTTTTATTACACGGCGACGACCGATCGACTTCTCAGCTGCCTTTATAAAATTTTTATCGCCGGAGATGCGTTCCGGAATCTCCGGCGATTAAATAATATACCGAACTTTATAGGCCGTATAATTTCGAATTAGAAATTTTGCAACGACTAATTGAGAATATATATACGTATATATATACCTTGTGCAAGCTCGGATAAATTGCGCAGAAGTGCACAGCGACTGCGTTACATAAAATTTTCCCCGCTTTTTGCGGACCGTTTAGGCGCAGTGCAGTAAAACCACCTTTGAGCACGGCGCGCGACATGTGTGTGCTCGCGAGGCGAGAGATCATTTGTAATTACAAAAAGGAGGGATTAACGCGCGCTCTTTTTACGCGCTGCGCCCAGATTGCCGCGCCGAGAGGTTCCCCGTTAAAAATAATAATCAACAAAACTGTTACTCAACGTAAAAACGCGCTCTTCACCAACGATCCAAATCGTACGCGTCGAGCCATAACTCAAAGAAAGATCGGCCTCGAAGCGTCCCCCCCTCGGGCGATACGGCCGCGCGAAAATCCGTCGTCGCCGCGCTCACTCCCACATTATGGATACACCCGGCGCGAGATAACGGCCGTCGTCCGCTTAGCTCCCGAGTATCAACTGTAAACGACGCGCGTCACTGGGCCAAGCGCGAGAGCGAGCGGCCGCACCGGGCAGGAAGAAGGTTTATACGTACGGCGAGTGTATAGCGTAACAAGGTCGCCCCGCGCGCGCTCTCCTGTCATTATGTGGGACGGACGGCGCGTATATATGTATGTGTGGCTCTGCGGCCTCCGCGAAAGTGACTGGCGTACGACGGCTGATTTCGGGCTCTCGGTCCTTAGGAACGGGCGTGTTTTTTCGTACGAGGGGTTCGCGGAAGTTTTGGGGAAACGCGAGGACGGAGGAAGAGAAAGGAGACGCGGCGGGACGCTGGAGTTTTGAATTCAAAGTGCGGAATTGACCCGAAATCGGAAGAAGCTCCGACTATGTAACACGGATTTCGGGAGTCGTTGGCCTCGAATCGTTTCGGTGTCGTCCGTAATAAAAAATCCCCGTACGACGTCGCGTAACTATATATAAATTTTTGAATCCTCGCGTTAGAATCGTTGCTTTGTTTAATTTATTCAACGAACGCGGCTACTTTCGAGAGACTCCGAAGGCATATAAAATTCCTCGACAAAATTGAACGCCGCGCGCGCCGGGCGCAAACACGTTTTTATATCTCGGGTCCTAAAAACCCGGCGAGTATAATTCATAAACTCGCTGCAATAATAATCCGACGTAAATTTTCACCTTGGTCTTTTTAAATTAACAAAAGGAGCATAAAAGCGAGGAAAGGCATTACCGGCGATAAAAGTACAGTGATTCGCTGTATCAAAATCGAGCCTCTCCCCCCGCTCCATTTGCCAACGCGGCCGCGGCTGAAAAAAAAAAAAAACAAACAAACGCACGCGCGACGCGTAAATCATCCTTCCGCGCCGCGGACGCCTCGAAATTAACAATGTAATAACGCGGCATTGTTCGCGCCGAAAGGAAGCCATCCGCTCCCCGGCGGATTTACGTCTCCGACGTGAGCGTATATTGTAACTGCGCCCGGATTTTCGGCCCGCGGATGAAAAAGTCGCGGCTCCGACCCGTTACATATATATATATATATATATACGCGACTCCGCCTCGGGATCGAACGCGATTTTTAAGTCCTTCATTAGGAGGATCTTCGTTTTTAATTAGTTTTCTTGTAAAAGCCGGCGTACACACTCGACGTGCGCCTCGCGTCTGGAAGTTTTAATGAACCCTCCCGTTTGGAAAGGCAAAAGTCTGAAGTAGTGCGCACTCTCGAGTGTTTTTAAATTTTTTCGCGGACCTCGAAGGTAATACCCGCGGCAATCGGGAAGGCAAATGAATACCCGGGACAATTTTGGGTTTAAGAACGCGCGCAGGGAAATCAGCCCCCGACGGGGGAGTTTGTACGTGAAATTATATTATCCACCCAGGATTACCTCGACTTAAAACCTTTCCTCTTCGAGTTCTTGCCGAAGTCAGGAGCTTTTTTTGTCCGGTCTACTTATCCGATTTGAATTCTCTCGCAACTCTCTCATTGGTTAATGGAATATTTTCCAGCCGCCGACTATGACTTTTTGCGCGAAAGCGCGAGAAGCGTGCCGCGGCGCAACGGAGAGATACATTTTGCAATGGAGGAAGTTTGAATGCCCGCGCTAACGTTGCTAATCGATTAACTTCGGCGTCCGTAAGAAACCGATGTATTCAACGTATTCGCAATATGCGCTTTAGCCAGAAAAATGTGTTGCGCAGAAATGAAACTTTGAGATTTATCGGCGAGCGTTCTTTTTATATTAATTAGACCCGCGTGGAATGGAATTTTTCATGCCACTCGATCTCGCCTCTCCTCCGTCTTCCAAACAGATCAGTCTCCGGTCAATTAGCGAGCAACGAGCCCTCATAATTTATTTAAACGAATGCATTTTCGGCGGCAGTCCCGTCACGTCGACGAGTCGCGTTACAACGCAGAGTAATACCTTTACAAGAAAAGCCGCCTGCAGGCCGGTATAAAAATTCGCCGAAATTCTTCCCCGTCCGTTCGTTAATTATCCGAATAAAAGTCAGAGAGATGGAATCGCGTCCAATCATCTTAACGCGTAACAATGGCTAGATTGCGGCGTGTCCACAATGGAGCTCTCTCGCTGCGCCGCTAGAAAAATTTCGGTCCCGAGGAGGAGATAGGGGATCTCTCGCGAGCGCGCGTGAGCAGAGAAAGAAGCGATATCTCTGGAGAGAGAGAGAGAGAGAGAGAGAGAGAGAAGCGGGATTTGAGAAAGAGCCCGAGGAAAATTTCGTCCGAGGATAAGCATCGCGCCGTGGGAATCTCTGCGACTGCAGTCAATTAGGCTTATTGTAACGGAAGCGTGACAAAACTCGGGCGAATCAATCTTCGAGGCTAAATTTTTACGCTCATTTTTGGATAACGAAATCCATCGAGCCTTTTTGGATGAAGAGTCAAGGCGGAGAATGGAAATGTTTTTTAACTAAAAAAAAGAGGGAAACGTATATACGCGCCGGTTGAAAAATATATATGAAGTTTTGGAGGGAATTTAAAATGCATGAGAGATTTTGTTTCAAATAGAACAGTGCATATGTATGAAGCCGAGTGAATTTTTGAATTCACGTCCGATTTCAAATGCAAATAACGTTATAATAAAAATATCCGGCTTGACGTAAACATATTAAAGTCGGCAAGTTTAATTTATGCCTTTATGACGTTCCGATTCCGAGGCAGGTTCTCGGCTCGTAATACACTCGTACGTATATTTTCTGCGGCTTTGATATTTACACTGCAATATTTAAAATTGTGTTACTAGTCTCCTTCGCGCGCCCATTGCCAACAACTTTCACGGGGCGTAAAATTTTACAATGCTGATACGACTTTAATACTCCTAAAAGTCCATTTTACGATCGTCGAGGCATTCTTTTTTTCAAGTTCATTGAAAAGTTCTCTCTCTCTCTCTCTCTCTCTCTCGCCTGCGGAAAATCGACGCGACGAGGATTTAAAAATCCTTGATAAACAGCTGACGTTTTCCTTTACGTAATGAAGCCGTATGGTATGCAGAATTTCTGGAGGAGGTATGTGAAAGTGTTTTCGCCTCGCTTTTTGGACGTATAAATTTTCAAACTTATACGGTCACGAACACGCCGGGGAATTTCGAACTGTCCGCGTGCCGGAAAATTGCTTGCTCCATTAGAGAAATAAAAGGAGAGAAGTCTGAAGAAATTTCGTAAAATTATCCGCGCCTTAATCTTGGGGAAAGAAAATTATTGTAACGATCGGCAAGGCAATCGCGTCAAAAGGAACATTGCTCACTTCGTAATTCAAATGCTTTTTACGCATTTTCCAAAAATGGAGTTCACGCGAGAGATTTTTTTTTCTCAAATTCATGCCCTTTAACGCGGAGAAAGTCCAGAAAATCTCCGGGCAAAGTCGGTGATATAACGCGAGCAGTGTGCTTGCACATGCAGGCGAAGAGAGATTTTATAGAAATTGCCGTGCATGCTGGTAATTTCTGGTTTCGGGCATAAGAGCGTTTTCAGCGAAAAATCGTGGAAAGGGTAATAAAATCGCGAGATTAGACAACGACTTCTATTAAATCTCGGTAGAGCCTCGAAAGAGATTTTACTACTGGAAAAAAGTAACTGTTTACGTTTTCGGCATCCGTGAAAAAAGTTGTAGGTCAAGATGACCTGAATTTTTCTCCGCATGAATATCCTGATTTATCTAATGGAGTTACGCGCAAACCACTCAAATTCAAAATTGAAAAGAGAGGACAAAAAATTGCATCATCTCGCTCGAATACTCAGCCAAACTACTCTCCTCCCACGCCCATCTTACATCAACAACACCCATTTCTCTCCTTCCCCCCCGAACCTCCCAGTCCATTCTCCCCCGAGCGCCCGAAGCGTATCAATCCCCTCGAAACGATACTTAATTACAAGCTCGCGCCGAAGAGGGAAAAAAACCGCTCTCTCTCTCTCTCCGCGCGCTAATCAAGCCCTCTCTCTCTCTCTCCTCTCCGATTGCCGGGCGTAAGCCGAGAGCTCCCGCGGAAAGGCAACACCCACGCCGTGGGCGCCCGAAACGAGGCCATAAGCTCGCGCGCGCGAAGGAAAACGCTGGAAATCTCCGCGCACCGCGGCAGCGACGATCATCGCCTTCGCCAAAGCGCATGTAATCGAGCGCTCGAGCGGGAATATCGGCGGCTCTCGTCGGTGAAAGTAGCGCCGAGGGTTATACACGCCGAGCCGTAAGGCGCGCAAGCGGCTGCAGCTGGAAACCTTCTCTCTCTCTCTCTCGCGGGCGAGCGGGGGGAGATCATTTTCTTTGCCTGGCTTGTTTTTTTTTTTTTTTGTTTGCGGCTTTTTTTTCTCTCCCGCGCGGCTCTCTCGACGGTTGCTGCTAAGCGAGATGTTTGATTGCCGATTCGGCTGCGAGAGAGCACGAAACAGTGAAATCGAGAGGGAACACGTGTGTGTGTGTGTAAGGGGATTCGATGCAGGATCGCGATTGTTTTCTTGTTTTTTGGAGGAATGGAGAGATTAGGTTGGGAACCTAATCTGGATTGGAGGCTCGAATGGGAATGGGGGACTCTTTGAATTTTGCTTGGTGAAAGAAAGCGGTAAAATTGATATTTTAAAACTAGTCGTTCGTGTATAGGGTGCACAAAAATTGTAAAAAAAGAAAGTTGGATGATGCAAAAAGAGATTTTTCTTTTAAACCGAATTAAATAAAAGCTGTTCTACATGAATTAAAGGGGATTGAAAGAAAAAGTAGATTTTCGTTCGTTTTTAATGAAAAATTATATGACCTACTTCGACTCGGCTTTCGGAATTCATTATTTCACTGTTAAATTCGAGGATGGTTCGAATTCTGCAAAGTGAATTTCAAGTTTCTCGGTAAAATTATGGAAGAAGCCCGAGTAAACAAGTCCATTTAATGAGCCGAAATGTCTCCCTTCAAATTTTAATTAAGCCGAGATTCCTTAAAATGCATTGCCGCGGCGAACTTTTCAATGGAATAAAAAAAAAAAAAAGAACCATCCGCCAATTTTCCAAGAGCCCCACTCGCAAAATTACACTCCCCATTTTCCACTTCGTTTTCCTCCATCATATCGATGATCATTGTAAAACATGCGGGTTTTATTTTTTTTTCCGCGGGCATCGTAGAAAGCGAGGCGGCGATATTTTTTGTCCTCCCCCCTCAAGATTAGAAAGTCCGGCATTTGTCCCAAGCGATATTTACCAATAATTGGATCCATCGAAATCCAAACAATGAAATTACCGGCCGAGATTACTATTATCCGTCGGGGAGTCGAGTATGTGCGGAGCTGAAAATCAGGCTATCCACATTCAGTTCCCGCAGTGATCCAGATTTCTTCCGAAATCTTCTCTTTTCTCCGCTCGAACGGTTATACCTTTTACGCCGCGCGGAAAAACGACCGGCTCTCAATGGATTGTTTTTAGCGTGGTGTCGCCCCTTTTTTTTCGGCGCAGTCGACGCTCGCCTTGGGTTTCGGTTGATAAAGAAAAAGTTCAAGCGGACTTTGGCGGAGGAAATTTATTGAAAAATTGCCTGGCGCGTGATAAACATTTTTTTTTATTGCAGCGCGAGTCGCACGAGTTTGCACGGCTGATAATTTTAAAAAAATGGGTCGTACTTTCATACTTTGTAGATAAGTAGAAGCTTATTTTAACTTTTTCTGTTAAGCTGGTAATGACATGGATAATTTTTCTAAAGTGTAATGTTTTTTAACTTGAAAATATCATCATTTAGTGTAGTGCTTGCAATTTGAAATTTTTAATGAATAAAATGTAGAGCAAATGATGAAATCTACAATAGTAATATAGAAAACAAGTTTTATAACGTTCATTTTCTTCCATCGCTCTAAAAGTATAAATGACTTGCAATCGCAGAATAACGAGTGCAACACCACGACGAGCGATAAAAGCACTTAGAAAAACGTAATATTCTTCTTCAATAAAGATACCCTACCCATCAGTCCGAGCATAATCCCCCCAATGAAAATCGCGTTTCCACGCAAAACGAATCGAGCGCCATAAAGCCTTTAGATTTCTCCAAAAAAACAACTCTAGAAACCAGGCAGCCTTCGCGACCTACATATCACACCTGTAACTATAGAATAAAGAAAGAAACATTGTAAACTAACCTTGGAATCCCACGAGGTCTTCCTCTTGTGCTCCATCGCGACCATGATACCGTCCTCGAAGAACTCTCTGCGCTGAAATCCGCTCCTGATCCTCCTCGGTGACTCTTTCTCTATCTCTTTCTCTCTCTATTCCAGGCAAAAAATTGAGCACTCGGAAAAATCGCGCACCACTCCGGCGAAACTCATGCTCTTCCGCACGACTGCCGGCAGTAAAGTCATTCGACGGTGTTAAGGCATATCCCACGAAGAAGCCGCTATTTTCCGCTTAATTGCCCGGGCCGCCGCTGCTGCTGCTGCTGCTGCTGGTGCTGCTGCTACTTCCGCGTTATCATCACCTGTCGCGCTCCGAAAACTCCCTGATTTGCGCGCCTCTCCTGGAACGGGAGAAAAGAGGAGGATTAATTATGTCGCTTTTCGTGTGAGCCGGCTTTCTTTTTTCGGGTTAAGGTCGGTGATTTTTTGGGTCTGGGTTTGAGGCAGGATGTTTGACGGCTGGCTTAACGAGATGTTTTGAAGGTGTCGCGTGTGAAGGTGTGGGGTCGTTGACTTTTGGGACTCGGAGGAAATTGGACAGTTACTTTTACGTTTTCAAAGTTCCTACATTTTCTCTCGGTGCTTATGTATTAAATACCATTTTTTTTTCTGTCGAGTTAAATATTTTCTGTTATTTAAGAAGCGAAAAACGTAAATAAAAAATATAAAACTTTCTCGGAACGTGTTTTATTAAAAAATTCAGGTTAAAGGTTTCGTAATACTTTTGTTTGTAATAATTATCTTTGTGCCAACACAAATTGTTTTACAAAGTAAGGCGCGGCTTCTTAAAAAGGTATACAGGTTGTACAGTTATGTGCGATCCAGTAAATATGACACATCGAGACACACATTTTACCGAGTGTTTATTTCGAACCGATTGATTTTGGGTTTTTCGTTCTTGCTTGAAATTGTTAAACATCAATTAAGAACGAGTCCAAACATTGATTACTTTAACCGTGTTTACGCAAACCGCATCAGATAAATACTTGTTTACTTTTTTCGTTTCAACTGTGTATTTAAATTGAACGTACTAAATTGTTCACCTCAAGTTTTAAATTCAATAAAATTTAATATTTCTTTCAAAAAAGAAGGTCGAAAATTCGCAATTCAAGCTTATATACTTATTATTTAAGAAAATTAATTAATAATATTGAAAATAAGCCTAGTTAATTCATTATATTTACAATGTGGCTAATAACCGGAGCCGCATGAAAAATTTCCAACCTATTAAAGTGTACTTATAAATATTCAAACGCAATTTTAGTACGAAGAATACTCATTATTCGAACAAACATCACTTTCACTAAATATTTACACGCAATTTCCGCAATTAACATACAATTATTCCCCCGCCTTCCAAATTCCCACTTTCCTCCCATCCAGAGTGCCCCGAAGCTCTCCGCGCGGCGAGAGATGCAAAAACGCGCGCGGAGCGCCGTTCGCGCGTGAAAACGGCAATCAAAGTTCGAGGGAGAACTGTGGAGTCTCTCTCGCCTCGGAGTCGATATCGCCTCCGCGAGGAGCGTCGCAATAAACCCCGAAGATTTCTATTGTAGGAGCCGATAATCGGTACGAGTTTGCCTAATATACGTACGAGTAGTTTAATACCTCATTAACTGTCCATTGTGCTCCCGGAATAATAATGGACGAGTCCAAATAGAGCATGAAAGTCGGCGTAATTAGTGCCCGGGAGTCTCTTCGAAACTTCGCGCATCTTCTCCTCGTGTGTTTATAAGGCTCCCGGATTTTTCAGTATAATTAAGCCCGTCTAATTAAACATCGAAGCGGAGGCCTTTTTTTTTTTAGAAAAACGCGCAGTCAGGTTTTTCAGAGTGTAAAAAAGGTTAGACGATTGTTATGCACCATATAGTTTTAGTCCGAATGCCTCTCTCGCGGTGTATGTTTGTACGTGTCGAATTAAGGTAGGCTAATTAAGCTGTAATACTCCGCCTCCGCGAGGTCTTATGTAAATTCGCTGCACGAAATTACGCATCGTCCGTTTCCCGAAGCAGCCTCTTCGTTTCTGCAATTGTAAAAAAGTGAAGACGCTTAAACGAACACGGTAATTATCCGCGTGGAAAATCGAGAAAGCCGAAAATGACGAATGAACTTCCAGCGGTCCGATCGCCGCTACAAACGGGATGGAACAAATTTTAATTTGCCGCGCAGTTTTGCGGACTCTCCGCTCGGCCAACAAAGCTCGCAAACACACAAGACTTTCGTATACCGGCGCCGAGAGAGCCAATAGACCGTTTTTTTTTTCATCCTCGCCGCGCGACTTAATTAAACATCAAAAGCGCGAAGCTCGCCGTTCGAGTGCATCTCCCGCCGACGATTCAAATTTCTCTCTCTCTCTCGCGGTCGCCGCGCCGATATCTCCGGGAGAAAGCCGCGGCGGGGAATCTCCGCTCGCGAGAGAGAGAGAGAGCGCAAAACGATGCTAATGGAAAATCGCGAGCGAGGAGAGCCAGCTGAATTGCCGCGGAACGAACAGCGCCGGCAGTCGGGAGAGCAGCGGCGGCGGCGGCGGCGGCGGCAGTGAAATCGCCGAGTTAATTAGCGGGTTGGAGAGCGACGTGTTATGCGGGGGATTTCGGACGAGCTTTGAGGCCGAGAGGATCGGAATTGGCGGCGTGCTTGCGCCCGGCGGAGGCTTTGCGGACGGGCTGCTATTTCGCCGAGGTGTATGATTAGGTGGGATGAAATTTGGATCGGCGGATGATTATTTGGAAAGGATTCGAAGGCCTGGTAGTTAAGCAATTTTTAGCCGATTCTTTGAAGCTCGTTTTGTTGTTGAAAACGAGAAATTGATATTGCTTTTTGGCATTATCAAATAATTAAGTGTCTTTGCTCGTGGATGTTTCAGTGTAACGATATTTTATCTTTTACAATGATTTGCCAATGATTTTTATTTAATTTAGACATCAATTTTAGCTAAAAAAAAGGCTCTATTTAAAATACATGTTAACCAGCCCAATCGGTTGATTTTCTACCAGGGAAGGGCTGGTTTGGGTGTGTTTGCGATGAGGGCGATAGAAGTTGATTTTATTCGTGAATACACAGGTTGAACTCGTGCTCATTGTTGCTAATTATCATTTAATCGCAATTGTAGCTTATTCCAGCACTTTTGAATAGTAAATAGAATAGATAAAGGTATCGGAGTTGTATCGAAGAGCATTATGATTGTACTACAATCATGGCAGATGATATTGAAGATTGGAAAGTTCGTGGTGTACCTACTTAGAAACACTTAAGTAGGTAGAAGATACGTGCTATGTAAAGTTTTGAAAACATGATTATCATTTCAGGAAGTTTTCGTAAAACGCGATATTGCACGGACGTAAGTGATTATACGTTTATTGATATAATGTAAATTGGGAAAATAAATAATTTATCAATCGGTGATCGAACGATGCGATTGATACATTTTCTCGATAATTATAAAACAAAAGTTGAAGAAATTGTAATTTTCCTGGCCAATAAATTTTTCAAGGTAATTTAACTTTCTATTGTTCACGAATTTTGAGGCTAATGATGCTTCGGAGTTCGCCTAAGAAGCTAAATCTACTTTTTTGCATGCGCCAATGCATTGATTATTCTTTACTGTCCAAGTAATGACTCAAAACTTATATTGTTTCTTCCCTCGGAATTTAACGGCCGACAATTACGCCCTGTAATTGACTTTCCCGGCCTGACTTTGAATATTGAAAAAGACCGAGTAAATATCCATTTGAAAAATCATAATGTTATGAGGTAACAATGCGAAAGCTCAAATTACCCTCACGCGACAAAGAAACTTTAGCTCCTAAACAGTTTCGCGAAAGTTTCTCCCATTCAAAAAAGTTTTATTCGAGTTTAAGTAGACATTGTCTTAAAATAGAAGATTGAAATGTAGTTTGCTTTTATTGTTGCTCACCCGGCCGGAAAAACAAAGCCATTAACGGGTACAATGTCGTTGCTTTAACAAGTTCGATAGAGAAAAAAATGAACTTTTTAGATTTATTGATAATAATGAAGTTGTAAAAATGTATTAATTGTGTCAAAAAGATTTTACGTAACTTTGAGCGATAATCAATGGCGTAATTTAAGGTAGTTACAGCTAAATAAATCCAAGTAAATAATAAAATGGCTTGAATTACAGAAATAGATGTCTATTTATTTTGTGAAACGTTGGATTTTACTATAATGAGTTGCGTTTATATTATATTTGATATAAAAATGTAAATAGTCTCTTTCTCGTTAAGGAGAAGACACCCTAGGGATTCCCTGAAGAATAAAAACAATTGTTGCATTTCCCTGTTACATCCGCTAAAAAAACATTTTTAATTCAGAAAAAAATTTTTTTTGACAGAAAATATTAATGGAGAACTATCCAGAGTATAATGTTTTTTCCTTAGCAAATTTAGGTCACATTTCATGCCATTCAAAATTTATTTTATTACTTATACATTTACTGAATTGATTCGTGCATCAATATTTTTGAAAAATAAAACGGCGAATATTTGTTTTAAATTTAATAACGATTCGCAATAACCATATTGAGAAACATATTCACATATTTTGGGGCAGAGAGTTAACACCCTAAAAAAGGTTTCCTCATTTCCATTTGATTTATAACGTCATACGGTCGTAACATTTTTCAGCCTTTTCACCTCGTTTACATGTTGTTTTAAATTGCCCTTTCAATGTGTAATGTAATTTTCTTCCTCGCACCGTAGCAGAATCCGTCAATATTACATGCATCTGACCCAATAACGTCAAAAATCCAATTTCACCGCAGTTCAAAATTTCGAACTGGTTCGCAAAAAAATTAACAAACCGCTACACTCGTTATGACTCGTCCGCGGACTTTAAACAAAAACAACTCGGCTCCTGCAAACACCGTCTGAAAATCAGCTCTTAAAACACCCGCTAATCTCGCCCGACGCGTTTATCCATTATTTCCTCGTCGGCCAAGAAAAACAACTGCTCTCGCAGATAAAGAGCACCTCCCGAGTTCCTCGAGCATTCTTCCAGATACGCACCTCGAGCTGCGCGTCTGTCGGCGACCGTTACCGCAGTTTTCGCGATATGGTGCACACTTTTGCATGCGCCGCGCGCGGCGAACGCTCTCTCGCATTCCCGGGGAGGCACACTCGTCGGGGGGGGGGGAGTTTAGCTCTCGGCGCTAATTTCGCGCCACTTTTACGAGAGAGTAGTTTTCCACCCCGCGATATGCGCGGTGTGCCTTCCGCCTGCAAAAAAGAGAGCGACCGCGCGCGCGAGCGAGGGAAAAGCGAGGAAAAGTATCGCGCCGAGCGCGCGCGCCGCGTAAGTGGTAAAGGTCAAAGGGTCAGAGCCGCGGAGTACATTTGACTGGTGGATTGTCGGCGCGCTTTATCCACTTATCCGAGAGGCATTGTTTCCCGGACTTTTTCTCACGCCGTTCTCTGGCTTTTTGTGTCGCGGCGACGAGCGCTTTTCGGAGGCTGATTCGAAGGGGATTGGAGGGATGTGCGAATTAATCACTTAATTTCGGAAAAAGAAGCCACTCGAGACGCTCGAGGAGTGAGGCTGCTTGGAATCGAGGCGTTTTTTGTGCGTAAAGTGCTGGTGAAACTTCAAAAACGTTTTGAAGTTTTACTTTGAGCTTGACGATTGCGGCAATACTAATATTAATGAAGGTGTTAAAAATTTTATTCTTCTTTAGTATTGATGAAATTCATATTTTGTGAAAATTAGAAATTTGTATTCAAATAACATATATAGTGTAATTTTAGAAAACATTTAATATTCTAAAATTATTAGTCAAACTATTAAAGTTCATGAATCAATAATATCTTAATTCTAAAACCCAAATAAGTGGTTTCAAGTATTTACTCAAAAATCTATTGAAGTCTTTCAAGGAAAAATATTGGATATTTTTCGATGAAAGAAGAGCGAAATATTATTTTTCTCTGTGTATATATATATATATATACTTTCTTTTTAAATCTCTTTATAAAAAGTGCACGAGCCTTGGATTGTTTGAAAGAAGATCGATTTTCTACAAAACTTGGACTACTGACATTTTGTCGAACTTTTTACAAGACTATATAGATAAGGAAAATGAACTGCGTTAACTGAATCCGATATAGTACATGTAAATTCAGAACCAATTCAACAGCTTCCAGCTAAAGATCCGAATAAGATTTATCCTCCGCAAAGTACGAACAAAAATAGCTAAAAAATTCCCCATCTACAGTTACTCCCAAAGCGCCGACCCAAAAATCCTCCAAAAAACCCCCCTTCCCTCAACCGTCCTCCCCGAAAAACCTACCTTTATCTCACCCTCCTCTCCTCACCCTCGAACTCGCACACCTGTCGCACACTGCACTGCACCGCGGTGGTCGTTTGCCGCGCGGCAAATTCGAAAAGTCGCGACTCGCGAGACGGCGAAAAAGGAGAGAGCCTCGCGCGCACTACAAACGGCAACGGACTCGCGGCCCGACTGAGCGCGGCCGTACCTTTCCGCGGGGC
The DNA here is from genome assembly GCA_900474385.1 of Ormyrus pomaceus. Classification (NCBI taxonomy): domain Eukaryota; kingdom Metazoa; phylum Arthropoda; class Insecta; order Hymenoptera; family Ormyridae; genus Ormyrus; species Ormyrus pomaceus. The sequence goes on from UCOM01000519.1 coordinate 28,521, forward strand.
CCGCCGGTGAAAGAGCTCTCCGGCGGGTCCCCTCTCTCCTCCGCCTCCTCCTGCTGCCGCTGCTGCTCCGGCAGCCGCCGCCGCCGCAGCTGCCGGGCTTCTTTCTCTCCTTTCTTTCGGAGCTGCCGAGGCTCGCGCGCGCGGAATATAGGCGAGTTTCCCGAGGGGAGAGAGGACGGGAGATCTTATTCATTTCCCCCCGCGCGCTTTGACCGTAAGCGCGCGCGCTTGGAATCGTTTGTGAAAAGCCCCATTGTGACAGCCCAGGCCTTTCTCGGAGTTTTGGGATAATGTGAAACGGGTCTGAGCTGATGGGACGGGGGGACGTGACCTTGCTCTTATTTTGAGGTTTCGGGAAGGCTGCCGGGAAATTTAAGGGAAAATTTGGAAGCTAAAATTTTAAAAATACACGTTTTATCGCGGAAGACAAAGAAACTGCCAGTTGTTTGCAAATAGAATTGCACGCACATATAAGTAGCACGGAAATTATTCGATCACGGGAAATGCTCGTTATTACTTATTTTCAACAAAGAAAATCAATAAAACTATATATAGCCTCGCATCGAACATCAGTAAAGGCAGAGAGAGAGATGCACAAATATAGGCAAGATCCGATTTTAATTCGCGCAATTCCCACTAATCACCGCCTGTCGCTTATAGGAGAGCAATGGCTCAAGACGTAACCTGATTGATCGATTCTTGAATCGCGGGGAGATCGCGTGCGGTTAATTGCGTCCGCGCGAGTGTGCATAATTAGACGCGGCGCGCGTTAATTACGGCGTTGACACTCTCAGGAAGCCTAAGCGAGAGATTTCGCCGCGGGACAACACACTGTTTAGGTCCTCCGTCTCCGGATTCCTTCGACGCGAAGAGAACCGTAACGCTTCTTTTTGTCAATTTCGCGAACGGTAAAAGCGGAGCCCCGGAACGGATAAACAGATGGCTGTTAACCGTCGAGTTAATAAAAGCAGCGAACGGATTTCGCTGATCGGCGTGTAGTTCGAGTGACCGAGAGCGCCGGTTGCAATTTCAGCTTTTACGAGCGAGCTTGGAAAATTCAATTTATTTGAAATCTATCGGCCGATTGGCGGCTGGGGATTGATTGATATTTGCTCTTTAATTCTCTGTATCGATCGGTTATACGAGGAGAAGTCGAATTTCTTAGGGTTCTATTTTCTCTGCAATATCTGATATTGATATTAATATTGTAAATAATTATGCACTGATCTAAATAAAAAAAATTTACGAAATTTTACGGTAAATTTTACCACTTCAATCAATTCAGTAGTAATTTATGAACGCTTCGTAGATTTTATTATACCGAAAGTAGAAAAAAATTTACCGCAAAAACGAGTAAACTTTTCCGTACTCCGCACAATGAAAAACATGGCTCTTCTACACTTTGACTCTTTCGCACTGGCAGCTTTAATACGCGCACTTTACGGCCTCTCCAATCATGAAAATGCACTTTTCTAATTGGCTGTTTTGAAACTCGCCGCTTAGCAAAATCATTTTCGGAGTCGTTCTCTCTCTCTCTCCCAGGGTTACATTCCACACCGTTTTACACGCCGAGCCATCAGAAAGAAGACCATTAATTAGAATAAGGCGCTTCGGGGACGACGCGAGGATTAGTCGAGTGACTTACTTTGACGTTTTCCGGGGAAAAGTACTCGGGTAAAACTATAACTCCTCTCCGCCATCTCGGCTACTCTTGCCTTTCTTTTTCCTTCGCGCTTCTTTGACTCCGCGCCGCGGACTTTTTCTCCGGCTTTCGCCCGGGACGCAGTTCTTTGCCGCCTTTTGCCACCGCCGCTGTTTGCCACCGCTGTGCGCGCCGCTCTACATTACGCCTGCTTAAACCTATTTGTATGCATGAAAATGCACTTTTTTTTTCGCGCGCGCGCGCGGAAGATGCTTTTTCGCGCGTCACCGCGGCGACGGGGGAGAGCAAGATCTACTTAATTTGCAGCCGGTCATTAGCTATTGAAATCGACAACTTTGTCCTCGAGGACGGAGGTGTGTACTCGCGAGGTCGCTTCGGAGCATCAAAGTTACGTAAAGGGGAGTCGATTTCAAAAAGTCGGACGAGGAATTTATATATCGCCGCCGTTGCTGCTGGCAGAATCGCTAGGAATATCCGCGAAGCGCAGAAAACATCGGCTGCTTTCTTCTCTCGCGACGTGTCCGAAGGCGATATATACACTCGCAAAAAGGGGCAGCTCCGCGCTCGACTTGCGCATTTCAATATTTTAAAATGAGTTTCGCGCTCGTGAAGTTGGATTTATTCTAAAAGTTGAGCGTATCGACGTGTCTCCCTTCGACCGCCGCTCGATTTTAAAATCAATTCAGGTTATTTTCAACTTTGTCATTTGACTTTGTTAAGCGAGTTTTCCTATATATTGAAAAACATTGATATCCTTCAACGTATTTACAATAATTACTGAAAATCAATCGTGACCTATCCAAATTTTACGTTAAAAACTTACCAAAATCTTCCTCCCGACAATATAGATTTATTATCTCAGTTTCTTTTGTGCGCGTCGAATCTCTATTTAATCGTTTTACGACCGTCAAATTACGAATCTCGGATAATTTCATCCGATAAAGATGAGTGACTGAGCAATAAAATTATTAGTCAAGTATTAATTAGTGCTAATTAGTGCGCTCTCCAAAAGCGATCAGTGCCCTCATTTGTGCGGGTTCGGTAATAATATATACGGTTTATTAGAAAGGGCGAACTTTCGTTCTGCATCTTGATTGTAGAGATTATAACGAACTCTGAGTGTAACTATATACTTTCAATCTAAATTTTGCAAAGACCTCTTTGACTCTTGCTGACAAAAATTATATACTGTAAAGTCTCATGTAAAAGTGAATTGTTTATCTTCGATAAATAAGTTCCAAGTGAGGATATGGAGTTAATGAAAGCTTCTCGGCGCTGCCAAACAAAATAAGAAAATGTAATTCTAAAAAGATTGGCTAATAACGTTTATTAGAATGTTTATAGAAATAATGCGGCTTTTAGGTCGAAATTACTTGTGTACTTCGTTTAAAAATGCTTCTATTATATTACTGATTTGTTTAATGCATTACACTTTCACAGTAAACAAAATGTTGCAAATCATTTTTCCTTTATAAAACACTCGAGAAAGTCGCGCGAAAAGCCGAGAAACCGCGACACGTAATTAACGGACGCAGCATCTTAATAAAACCATTTAACGACAAAATAAATTTTGTCTAAAACTCCCCGCTTTCCCACCGAAATCCGACGTTCGACCCACATAGCTTCCCCGACTACTCCGCAAAAAACCTTATCAAACGCATCAAATCCCCCACATCGTCGGCCCGCACAGCTCGAACCCTCCAAGACTCCCCCAATCCAATAACCTACAAGCAGTCGGGCAGCGATCGAAACGAGAGGAAAGCAGCCGGGAGAAGAAAGGAGCCGCTGCTGAGTCGATCCGCGCGCGCGCGCGGTTATTTTCGCGCTCGTAATCGCTGTAATTGGGCCTCGCGGGAGGTGTCGGCACGGTTTTTGCAGGCTGCGCTTCGAGCTCGAGTGAGTCAGAGATGGGTGCGGAGGTCCCTTTGTTTTGGGCGAGCGAAAGGCGCTGTGCGTCACTCGAGACGAGGGGAATTGAGAGAGAGAGAGAGAGAGAGAGCAGAGAATTTGTCGATTTGAATAAGGTTTTCCTCCCGTGCTTTTTGGAGGAGCTTCTTTTATTTATGGGTTGATTTACTTTGAGGGTTGTTGATTCAGAATCCAACCTGGTGGAGTGGGTAACTTGGAAAAACAGTTGAGTTAATAAGTGTTTTTATAGCGCGGCAAGCGAAAGTTCTCTTACGTAAATGTTAGAAAAATATGTATAATTAGGAGTAAAACCTCTTTCTGCAGCATGAAATGTCTTATTAATTTATTATTGAACGACTGTTTAAATACTTGCCATCGGCATTTTCTTATACACAATTTGAACTCAAATGTTACTTTTTGCTTCCTCCTAGAGGAAGCTTTGTGATAGTAATTTTTGGAGTTGTGCGAAAAACCTGTTATAATTTTATTTTAAGGTGTCAGGAAAAAGAATAAATAGTTTTTGAAAAATGTCTGTATGGATATATGTGTATGTGTGTGTATATACGCCTGGATCTCAGCTTCTACTGAACGGATTTGCATCTTTGACGGCTCCTTTTTTTTGCTTTTGTTTATGATGGTGGCAAAAAAAATCTTTTTTTGTTTAGTTAATTTTTGTTATCCCAAATTTTTGATTTTCGAAAAATTTAATTTTACTTTTTTTTAATGATAGGATTGAGATATTTGAGTCGAACAAAGACCATTTTAAAGATCATAAAAATACCTATAATTTTAGAGAAAAACGGTTACTCTAGCTCTTATGGTTCTTTTGTTTTTAACAAAAACGTGTTTTTTTAAAAAAGCTTATAATTCTGAAATTAAATTATCAACTGCTCTGAAAAATTTTTTGCTAATTAAGAATATATAGATCTATAATCTGTAAAAATTTCAAGCCATTTTGTTAGTTAGTTTTTGAATAAAAAGCTGAAAACTGAAAAAAATGAGTTTTCCATATCCAACAATTACGGGAGTAAAAAGGCTTTAAATTACTTGAAATTTTGGGAAAAGGTAGACTTTTGTATGTTCAGAGCTGTGTAGTTTTTCTGCTTATGAAACTTATTAGTTAAAAAGATATTAAGGTTTTATTTATTTATTTTTTTCAATTTTTTGTATAGCTGCATCTTAGTGAATAATCGGTCTTTTTCAATGATCGATTACTTATTTTTTTCGTCTTTAAATAAACTTTCAAAATTAAAAAGAATTTTTGAAGTTCATCTACTAGTTTTTGTTTTATAACGATTTTAAATTATATATGATATCCTGATTATATATATCACATAGTACAGTCATATTTATATTCTTATGATTATTTTATTATGATTGTTACATTAGTTTCAGCAATATAGTTCAAATCAAATATAAAAAAATACTTTTCTTTGACTAATAATCACTAGAAAAAATTCAATTTACTTGAAATATTTATTTAAAAAATCTTATTTAAAATCACCTTTTTGTTCTTGTACTGAACATTATTTTTTGATACGACAGCTTGTACAAAGCTTGATTCAGCGCATGCTGTTTTATTCAAACTTGCGCGAAATCGAGCTTTGCGCATGGAGTTTCAAAAATTCTGTTTATTAGGACTTTAAATATTCCAATAACAAAATTTATATTTAAATTTTGTTTGCTGTTCATTCAATTTTAAAATGGGCATATAAAAATAAAATAATACAAAAATAAATAATTTATTAATTAAATATAGAATAATTTGAAATTATGTTGTTCAAATCGATTGTTTTTAAGGTAGTTCTATCCATTCGACTATTAACTACAAGAATGAGATAAAACTTTACACAGTGGTAGATTAGTATATAAAAATGGTATAGTTCAAATTTTGGACAGATTAGTTGCTTCTGAAGCGAGAAATATTTCAATTTTTAGCGATTTAACACGGGCTTTTATGCGGAATGGGATTTTTTCGCTCTTCACATTATGATATTTCAGCAATTGGCGAAAACATTTGAATGATATTTTTTTATCCAGTAGAAAAATCTCCAATCATTAGATACCTAATTTCAAAATATGCATTAAGTGCCTGTGAGATTAGCAACAAATTAATTAATAATAAAATCATACGTAAAAAGTCGTCTTTTGTCTATATTGGCGTAGTGCTGTATATCTATATTTATAAAATATGGCGCACGCTTCACGCAGTTCTGTATATCCATATTTATAAACTAGGTTAATCAACTTCACAACTATTGACTTTGACCAGTGCAGTGTGGTTGAACTACCTTAATGAATCTCAGAGATAATATTTGAACGATAAATTAGTTAGGAGGAAGCTAAGTGCCAATGAATAGGCAGCGGTTTTTATCAACTTCCTGCTGCCTTAACAACTTAGGGAAGGCAGTTTTAACTGTCCAGAACGACGTCTGCCATCGCAATGTTAATAAGACTTTACGGGGAAAAGACAGTTATCCTCCTAAATATAAGGCAAAAAACGGCGCAATAACCCTAACGTCTCTTGCACAATAATAATAGCGTTATCAAACTTTATGTCGGATATCCGTGAATTTACTCTTTTAAATTGCAAGCATCGGGATAAAAATATGATAGGGATTTGCGCTGCTTTCGATATCCGTTGAAAGCGGGAAACGTAATAAATCAATGACGAACTTGAAGTGTTTCGCAATCTCTCCATTTTTCAGGAGCTTTCGAAATGACATCGATTATTGCAGATGTAATAAAAGCGTTGGATCCTCAGTCGGGCTCGAAAAATAATTTTAAAATCTCTTGTTTGATACGAGTTAATGAATGATACAAAAGTTACCGGGGAAAAAAGTTGAGAGTTTTAATTTAATTCCGGCATTTTTCGCTTGTTCCGTTAACCCAACTTTATCTTGCAAATGCGTTTCAATTATTGAATTTCCTGTACAAGATTCCCCCGGTTTCGAATTTAACGATGTTGACTGCCGGCTTTGTATTTAGTGATCCTGCACTTTAATAACTTTCTTAATTATCTCGACAGAGGAGGATTTCCAGGAAGTCGAGAGTTAATTTGTTTTTTAGCAAACGCTTTTGAATCCGACCCCGTCGTTTCGAACAAAAAGATCTTTTATTTCGTGAAATTTAACCCCTTGAACTTAATTAAAGTTGAAGCGGATCGATCAAAAGTAAAGAGACGATACCGTATCTACTTATCTACTCTTTTATACATCCAGATTTCGCCTAATCTTTTGGTTAAATGTTTATGTAATCGATTAGACGAGTTAACTATTTAAACTTCTTTTGTCGCATATTTTCACTCAAACTATTGTAGCCTTACAAAATAACGATACAAATTCTTTTCTAAAACCTATTTTTAACTGATAAACATTTTTATCCACATTCCCAGCCACACTCAAAATTCTCGCCAGAAACCTCGACTACCCGCCCAATTCGCCCAACCACCGAGCACACCTCGAGGAAACGCTCATCTCCGCAAAGGTTCTCGCAAGAGAACAACCGCCCTTCTCCGCGAAGATCGCCGATATAATCTCGCTCGATCCGCCTCTCGACAAAATCACAAAAGCTCTCCCCTCCCCCCCTAAACGCGTTCTATTAAGCCAAGAAAGCCCTCTTCGGCGTCGGCGGCGGCGGCTCTTAATCCATTCATACTCATAAAAGCCGAGCTCGCGTATCATTATACGCGACGCCGCCGCCGCCGCCGCCGCCGCGGAGCGTAAAAAAGAGTGCGCCCGCGATCGAGGACGCCGATATAGCCGGAGCGCGCGCGGAGAGCACTACTCGACGATGAAGTGGAAAAACTGGCGGCGCAAGCGGCCCCCTCCTCCTCCTCCTCCTCCGCGCGCGTTACACTTAGCTGAGCGCGCGCGTAAATGTGCACGCAGTCGAGAGCCTCTCTCTCTCGCTGTAAGCGGGGGCTTCTTCTTTTTTTTTCTCCACCGCCGCCGAGCAGTTTTTCCAGCGGCGGGGGATGACTTTAAGACGCCGCCGGCGGGGATGGAGGGCTTTTTCGGGCCCCGGGGGTTTTGGTGGTTGGAGGTGATTTCGGAGGGATGGGCAGGTCGGCTTCGGAGATCGATCCGGCTGGTTTGATTTTGCTTTGATGCGAGTTTTCTTTGGGTTAGATGCTGATTTCGGGGGCGTTTTTGTTCGGTTAGTAGTAGGAAAAATTATTGGAGTTCAATTGAATTGTGCTTCTATTTAAATATTTATTTTTCACTGTACGTTTTGAAAATTTTTTCTAAAAAGCTCATTTTATAATTATTTTTTAAAAACAGAAAAGTAAAATAGAAATTTTTAATGCAAGCGTTATCAACCCATAATAGATAAAATAAGTCACTGTGGGATAGACGCCGCTTTGCTATATATTCTATATTTATCATCAAATGGCGATAAATATATTAATAATAACTATTGATATAATAATTATTATCTCTTTTATATAATTATGTTAAATAAATTCGAGTGACTGAGTGATTATTAAATTGAATTTAATTGGTGCAATTTTTATTTCAACTTTTCCCTTAGGGATAACGTACTGCCCCTACCTACCTTAACTGAAATGGTAACTTGACCTCAATTGAGAATTCCACTCGTTTTATATTCGACGAAAAACTACCTTTAGTAAAACAAAACCTCATCAACGAGGCGTCTTCCCATTTCGCAAAATCACTCTAAAAAATCCTTGTTATTCCGAGTCCAGAACCCTTCCCAGCCGATAGTTTAACAAACAGATACCCCTGGCAGGCCGATTCGCCGTGTTGACAAAGCGCACGAGGACACAACCTATATTTTCCGAGGGTCTCTCTCTCTCTCTCTCAAAAGTACCATCGAATCGGTGTAGTTGACTTTACTCGATGAACTACTCGCAAAACAAATACTGGCCCGCAAATTTGCACAACTAGCTTTTTGCCTCCTCCTCCTCCTCCCCGAGTCTTCTCCGCTTACAAGCAAACAAGCATCAGCCCTCTCGGTCCTTAATAAAGCAATTACTCACTCAACTCGAGCGGCCGGGGCAAAAGAGCGCGCCGACAATTTTTCGAGATTCTTAAAGCAGCCCCGAGTATTTAAGAAATTCCGCAGGCAGCAGCAGCAGCAGCAGCAGCATTCCCGGTGATTAAGCGAGCTTGAATTTAATGAAAATCCAGGAGGAGCCGCAAGTGAATTCCGCCGGCAATGAAATTCTTTTCGAAATCATATCCGCTGCCTCTCGTTATGTCTCGCCGAGAGAGCCCCGTTAAGTTCGCCGCTGTTCGATATCCCCCCGACGGAGCTGACACTTATCCCGACTTTGCGGATTAAATTTCAGTTGGCGGAATCGGCCCGCCGAGGCTTTATTTCATTAAGACAATTGCTCTGGGCGCGCGCATGAATTTTCATTGGATCCGCGCGAATATATCCGTATATCGCTAATGCAAGATTCTACAATCGCGAGACGTTTCTCACAATTGTTAAATCAGACCGACGAGTTGCGCAGCGACGGAACATTGTCGCAACAAAACGGCCGGGGATCAATTAATGAGCGAGTCTGTCCTCGTAATAATATTGGCCTATATAAAGTCGAGCCGCGAGAGATTCGAGCCCGTCGCCTTTCGTTTATTGTCTTTCGTTTGACGAACGCGCTTGTTTGCGCTGCGATTTTATAGTCTTGCCAAGAGGAGAGAGAGAGAGGCGCGATGACAAATCGCGCGGAACCGTCTTTTCGGGGAGCGAAAAAGTGCAGTGCATTTCGGATTTAAACTATATAGCCGGGGGGACGACGCGTTTCGAATGTAAATCAGGATCGCAAATTTTTCGCGAGAGCGACTAAAAGCGCGAACGCGCGATCATTAGCATTATTTTCGCGCCTCTTTTTTTTTTTCACCCGCCGACGCGGGATTATATCGTTAGCGCGATTTATTTGTAATTTAATTTTCTCGATTATCTCGCTATTTATGAAAATTCGCTTTAATGCCTGCCTCGCTGAATGGAGCGCGCACATATACGATTATACTTCATTTATTAATAATTTGTTCAAGAGATTTGTTTATTAATCGATGGGATATTTTTATTAATGGCAAATGCAGGGGGCGCTAAAGCTTATTAAAATTATTTCGTTATATTCATGCGATATTACCCGGGAAACTAAATGAAGAACTTCGATATAAAGAGGCGAGATAAAAGTACGATTAAATTAGCATACGATTTGGCGATGAAATTAATCGCCAGCTTTGCTATAATACATTTATTTCTGCCGCTTCATCAATAATCATATTGTGAAGAGATTGAAAACAGTAGCGTACTGAGAAAGAAAAAATTATACAGTCTCTCTTCCAAAAAAGGAGTTACCACTAAATTATTCCATTCGTCGAGCCCTTAATTCCGAAAGATTATCCAAAGCAACGACAAATCCCGTCCCGTCCTAAATTTTTCCCTCCGCCCTCCGGCAATCCCTTCTCTCCCGTCGCTAACGGACTCCTAAAAAAGCCCACACACCCCGGCAAAGTCATCGGCTTCACTTAGCGTCGCTCAAAATCAATAAATTTCAAAACCGGCGCGCAACAGACGAGCGTACATCCTCGCGATCATTCGATCAATCACCAATCCCGCCTCCAATCTCATCAAAGCCGTCCGCCCTCCCCCTCGATTCCTCTCTCTCCTCTCCCGCGTGCTTTCCCGTCGAGTCCGCCTGTGGATGTGTGGGTGGGCGAACGTGTATATATATATATATATATATACGCGGCCCTTCCGCCGGCGAAGCTCCCCGGCGTCCGGAGTGGAAATGAAAGGCATTATTTTTCCTCCAGGAGCTTTGCGTTTACGCAGCAATATGCCGCTGCTTCGACGGGATTTTCTCGCGCGCGCTTTTAACGCTGATGGACGATGTGCTTTTCGGAGGGCGAATAAGGCGGTGGATTAAGTTGGCGGGCCGGACTGCGTTGATGCTGGCTGCTCGATTCTTCTTCGAAAATGGATTATCAACAAGTTTTTCCTCTTTACTGCAATATTACGTTGCATTTTCGCAAGAACAAGGAGTTCGTCATAAAAGAGTGCCTAATTAAATATTGTCAGAGCAGCGCGGAGAGCAAGAAACTTAATCTTGCCGCGTCCACTTTCCAAAAGGAATCCTTTATCGCGCTTAAAAATAAATAAAGCAACCCAGCCTGCGACTAATGCTTGGACGCAGCAAACTTTAAGTATTCCGTTATGTGCTCCTCAAAAAAAAAAAAGATTTTAATCCAGCCCCGACGCGGATTCCAATACGATATCATAATTCGCTCCTCCCTCCGTCACTCCACACCCAATTCCACCGGCCGTTAAGAAAGCCTCGAGCTCTCGAGCTTCATCGCCGTTTAAAACAACAGCCGCCCGCCTCGAAAACGAGAGATCCTCTATATATTTTCCACTCATCCGCGCAAAACGAATGAACCACCCCCCCTCCCTCTCAGAGGCGGTCCGCCTCGTTTGCCCGCGGCGGAGCTAATATTTCCGGTGCAGCGGCGCTACTCCACTCCCTTAAAATCCGGCGTGCGCGGCGCTGATGAAATTCGATCGCGCCGCCGCCGCCGCCGCCGCGCGAAAGCACAGAGGCTTCCGGCGGCGGGCATCGGCGCGTTAATTTTGATCCCCCGCCGGCGGGGGGGACGGGCCGCCGATCCGCCAGCAGCGACGGACAAGTGTCCGTCAAGCTGCTCCCCGACAATGATCGCCGGTAATTCGCAGTGGGCCAAATGCTTCCCCCCTCTCTCTCTCGCGGCGGGTCGGTAAAAAAAAAAGAGAGCCCCGGCAGAGAGCGAGAGAGAGAGAGAGAGGGAGAGAGCTTGGAGCCTCGGAGGGGTGTGGGTGGGAAGCTCGTCCAGCCGGTTTCACGCAGACTCCGGCTCTCTCCCCCTCCCCTCGGAGCTTGATCCTTCGGAGCTTGCGCGCCGGGGCTCGACTGTCAACGCCGCCAGTCGAACGGCGACGCGAGGCCCCAGCGCACGCAGCGGCAGTGCCAACCCGTCCCGTTCTCGGTTGTTTGCGCCTGCGAAGCCTGACTCCTATACTCCTCCACCTCCCCACTCCCCCCGGTAGATTCGTAGGGAAGTGTGTGGCAAGAGCCGGCGAGAGAGCAGAGGGCCCGGAACGCCGAGCGGCTCTCCGAGGACGAGGGGAGCGCAGCAGCCGGGACAAAAGCGAGAGAGAAGGAGGCATGAACGAGGAGGCAGGAGGTACCAGCACCTCGAGGTGAGAGCCTCCGGAACATGGCGGAGAGGAGAAGCTGATGCGAACGCTGGGAAGCTCCGCCGATCATGAAGGTGAGAATTTACTGCGGCTCGCGGGGAGAGAGAGAGAGAGAGGGAGAGCTTTTTACGAGCCGACGAGAGGGGAGTGATATAAACACACGACAGAGAGAGAGAGAGAGCTCGCGTCCAAAGGCCCGGAAAGTCTTCCGAGTTCACGGGAGGGAGGGACGCGCGCGGCGAGTCTGCTTGTTCCCGCACCGGCTGGTTTTTCTTGTCTCCTTCGAGCTTTTCGGCCGCCTCTCGCAGCCGGCGGTCCGAGTCGCGCGGTTACAGTCGAGAGAGAGAGAGAGAGCGGCTAATAAAGCCGGATTCCCCGACGGACATCCGAGGCGGGAGCGAGGCGCGCTTTCGCGGCACTCGTCGGCCGGCTTCGATTAATTTTAAGTCCGGGGGAGGGTATAACGCGAATATCTGTTGCTTCGCCGAGGCGGGGGGAGGGGTATATATGCGCGCTTTCTCGATATTCAAAGCGTTCGCTGCACGGCGGGGGGATGGAATGCCGCGCGGGCTTCGGAGGGACAAAGAAAGCTGCGAGGATCGAGCGAATGAAACTGAAGTCGCTGCTCGGGGATCTGCCGGGATGTATAGTCGGATTTCGGCTTTCCGTGTAAATTCACTCGCCGTAAATAAACACACACACCGAAATCGATCAAAGCGGGGGGTAATTGACTTGGCGGCTCCGCGTCGGAAGGATGAAGCGCGACGCGGAGCGAGGTCGAAATAAATATTAACCTTCCGCTCGCGGAGACGAGCTGCCAACTTGGCGATCTCCGGTTTAAAAGTTTAGTCGCGAACTCAGTTTCGCGCTTCGTTAAACCGGGACTAATGTATTTATGATCCTCGGGAGGGAATAACGCCGACGAAAAAACGCAACGAAACACCCGGCGGCGGGAAAAAAAGACAGGAGCCATGGAAATTGGCATTCCGCGAGCGTTACTTATTGTTATCGAATGCCCTGTCATTTGTGAGGAGGGAAGAAGATCTTTTATTGCCGCGGGATATACGTCGCGACCCTTATACTTTCTTGCTATAAAAAAAAGCGGGGCGCCCTTTTTATTTTAAGCCGTTTGATTAAGCTACTAAAAGCTTATCGGCTGACAATACGTTTAATCTCATTTTGCGAATTTCCGAGCTTATAAACCCGCGGACATTTCGATCGTTTTTAAAATTGCCGGCTCTCGCGCGAATTTAAAAAACACCGACGTTTTGATCGAAAACAGGTCCGAGCTTTTATACAGCCAATGCACACACACACACACACCGCGACCGAGAGGCTCTTAGCTCTTTAATGAAAGTCAGTAATTCGCCGCATCGATTCGGATCGAATTATCGAGCAGCTCTCGCATAAAGAAGGGCGAAACAATTTTCGCGGAAAACGCTCGAGCGAAAGCGGAAAATTCATACACAGCGGCGATAATGCACAGCGCCGGCAGAGAGAGAGAGAGAGAGAGAGAGCCCGTAAATAATTTATTCGCGGAGAGTCGCGCTCTAAGCGACGCGCGGCGCGTTGGATTATTAAAAAGTTCAACGCGTAAAAACGAGGGGCGCAAGACGTTCAGGCCGATGTATATATACGGTAAATAAGGCTTTTTTTAGCCGATATACGGCTGTAAAAATGTTTGTACGAGCGGTAATAAAGCAGAAAAAGGATGAGAGCTCGCTCAAACAATCTTTTTCTCCGGCAGAAATCGATAGCGAAAAAGAGGATGGATAGACGGCGGCGGGCGGACAAAAAGGGATTCGAAGAAAAGAGCAATCGCTCGAATCAATAAAATTATTACTTTATTCTCCGCTTCTTCTCTCTCTCTCTCTCTCCGGGAGGGATAAAAAGATAAAGTCTCTGGACGTTTATTTTTAAATGCAGAACTTTATTGGGTATTTATAAAGTACTCGATTACATAAATAATTTTCGCGCGTACATTGGATAAAAGTACATAAATAAATTGACGCTGTCCGCTAAAATAGCTTTGTAAGAAAAACTCAATGCGGAAGAGAATTCGAAAATTAACCAGTTGGAAAGTAGTTTCTTACACGAGTGTTTCTGGTGCTGCTTGTCTGCACGAAATTCTGTAATACGCAATAAATTTTCAAAGCAATTAAAGGCACGCTCATTCAAAGATACGTTGGGTAATCCAGCATCTTTTGCAATCTCTCGATGTAAGTAACCATCGAAAGCTGCACCATTTTCTCATTACACATTTTTATTCTGCAAAAATTTGACTTTCTCCGCGCGTTGGCTGTTTGAGCTTTAATCCGAAACTTGTCGAACGCGATGATTTACAGGGTTAAAGGCCTTTGAAATCCTGTTGGTTATACGTCTATCAACTCCCAGATTATGTGATAGAAAGTCATTTCTCAAAGCAGATGTTACTCTTATAACTGTTTTCGAAACGCTGACTTTTCCTTCGGCTCATTTTTAATCAAACGAAGCTTTTCGACGGATTGAATTCTTGATTAGACGGTATATAAGAATCAATTGAATTTTTTATTTTCCTTTAAAAACTCCTGTTCCCGCTCGAACCTTCGCTTTAAAACTTTTTTTCTCGTCCCCGGAGAAGATAAATTTCGCACTTTGATGGACTCTAAATAACCATTGATATTTTACTATCCTTCAAAGCTCTCGACCGTCAAACTAATTCGCATTTTTTCTCGGATTAGAATAAATTTAAAAAAAAAAGAAACAGCGCAGTCGCTGCCGACATTACAGTCGCGCGACTCGAAACTCCACGGCGACGTAAATATAAGCCCCCTTTTATGCAGTCCACGGCGTTCTAAAAACTCTTTTACACCTCGCGAGGCGCGAGAATATTTATCTCGAAGCGCGGTGCACTTTCAGAAATCCCGTCGCGGCGAAACAGCGGCGCGACTATACACGGAAAACCGAAAAAATATTCAAAAAAACAGAAAAAGGGGATAGAAATCCAGTCGGGCGTATATATCGAGAAAAAAAAAAGCGCTCTCCCTCTCTATAAATAGCATCAAACGCACGCATAAATTCCGCGCGCGCGAAAACGCCGGGCGCGCGCGGCGCGAAAATCCAGCGGCTCTCGCGGAAGTGGAATCTCGCGGCCGCGCGTTTGAAAAAGCGGAAACGCGAGAGAGGACGTTATTTATGGCGGCATGCATATTTAATGGCGCGTCTCTCTCTCTCTCTCCCTCGCGCGATATATATACAAAATGCTCAAAGGATGATCCTCTCTGTCTCTCTCTCTCTCCCTCCCACTTCCGCCGCGCGGCTGTCTTGGGAGCTTTAAAGCTCGTGTTCGCCCGAGGATCCGTCTTCGCTCGTCCTTTTTTGCCCGGGGCCCCTTTTGTTTTCCCCGAGGATATTTCGCCGGGCGCGGATCGCTGTTTAGCCGCCGCGGCCCGCTGAGAAATTGGGGTAGCTTCGCGCGCGAGCTTTTCGTTCCGGGTGCCGCGAGAAATGTTTTCTCCGAGAATCGCGATGTGCTTTTTCGAAAATTCTCCCTCCGATCGTAGATAAATTATTTGTTGCCCCCCGCCGCGCGGAGAAGAGAGAGAGAGAGAGAGTTCGACCTCCCGAATTTTGTCGGGAAATTGAAAGCGACAAGGAAGCTTCGCCCGCGCTTTTTGGCTCTCTCGGCTTTTTTCCTAGTTTTAACTTGTTGCGAGGCTTTTTGCTCGGCGCTGCGCGCAGTGTGTGTGCTGTCGGGTGTCAGTCTTGGCGGGAGAGTGACTCGAGCGATATATTTCGAGAAACTTCCCGGGGTAACTTTCCCTCTCGCGAGCATTTTTCTGCGCGCCGAGTTTTTTTTTTTTTTTTATAAAATGTCTATATCTGTTTAAATTAAATAACTTTGCATCTTTTGCGACTGCAAGGTGGCACCTGACGACACTGCAGGGTGAAAGTTTCTTTAATAAAACGCTGCACGCATATAGCCTTGATATAGCATACTTGATAAATACTTTGGCGCAAAGTAAAACACACTGCGCGATTAATAATTTCCAAGCTACGGCGGGAGTAAAAAAGTATCTCGCGTAAAATAATTGTACGGCTTAACTCTGCTGGAAAAATTTTAATGTCCACGATATGTTCAAACGTGGAAGTATCTTGGAAGCTCTAAAGCTCCTGTCTCCGGCTGACTTTCGGACGTTTCGTTTCGCGAGCGGGAGTTTTAACATTTTTCAAAAATCGCAAATATTTACGTTTTTTTTTCCCCCGGTATTTGCACGAGTCTACGTGTAAATTTGGACTGCTGATACTCGGCGTCACCTCTATTTCGTTGGACGTTGAACGTTCAACGTAAATAACGGATTAATTATAATTTAATTCAGTCATCATTAGGAATAATTCGGAATGAAATGTACAACAGTCTGTCAAACGTTTACACGAATAAATGTGTAATTAAATATTTTTTTTTAATTTAATCCAATATAGTATTTAAAGTTTCATTTAAAAATTGGAAAAAATTGTTGCGTTATCTTATTGCAGTTTTACGTAGCTCGCAAAAATATGTGCATATATTACAAAAACTAATATACAGCCTGTGGCCTTATTAAAACGTAACGTACCATTTTTTGGGATGCAATAAAGAGGCGGCAAAAATGCATATTAAAATTTTTTATTAAAAAAGTTAAACTTTAAGGACGAAAAGTTTCGTCTAAGCATTTTCCAGTTATATATACGGCGTTTTATAAAGTATTTAGCAGATGCAATCGATAATGCAAGACACTCGAATTAGCCGAAAAGTTTTCTTTAAAGGGGCGATACTTTGTTTTTAACGGAAGTACAGAGACTGATGGGAAAATTCCAAATGGGATTTTAGATTGAATGTACCTCACCAAGTAAAGTTCTTATTCCAGTTGGAGAATCTGGGTTTTAACGAAACTTTAAATGAACTAACTTTCGTATTCTTTTTTTTTTTCTTTCCTTTCGTTTGTTTAGCTCAGACGCTCAGCCGAAAAATTGAATTTCGATCAATTTTAAAATAACAGATTTCGCAAATACGGCGATCAAACGCAATTTCGGTTATAAAAATTTCAATATTTTGAAAGCTTCGAAAACGGAATTCGAATATTTATAATGTAAAGTATATATATTTTCGTATGCATAATATATATGTTTTTGTGGCAAACTATCCGCAGCTTCGCGGAACGAGATTGATTTTCAAATTAGCATCGCATTGTACAACGCCTAATAATTGAGATGGAAATGTTAATGTATTTATATAAATGTAACAGCTATATAGCCGACCTCGTTTCAGCTAAATTACAATACCAGAACGCGAATGAGGAAAGTTATAACTGAAAACGAAAACTAGTCCGGCCGCCGAGAAGTTGAATATTCGATAACTTGCGATAACCGCAGGCCTTTGTTTTATCGATTTTACCGGTGTACAGTGAAAGGATCACACATTGTTTAAATCGGTACGAAGGCTCAAATATTTTTTTTATAGCTTAAAAAAAAAGGAAAAGCTGTTTTTTTCTTTTCGGGATCCGCTTCGGATCGGGAACGAAAAATAAAAAGATTTGGCGAGATTTTTTCCGCCGTTGTACATTCAAAAAAAAAACGGAGCTAAAAACATAAATATTGTTGAATCGATCGCAATAAATAATAATCTCGGGGCCCCGATCTATCAGTGGCAATTAATTTCGGTCGAATGAAACCATTGAAGATGTCAAACTGCCTCTTATTCGACACGTTGAAAAGGATATTCCCGATTTGAGCGTAGCGTAGATTGGGCAGATAAGGTAATATTAATTACTCCGTTTAAGTGTATATCGATTCCATTGAAAGCGATGGCACCGACGAAGCGGCAGTGCCAATAATTTTTTTTCAATTACTCATTGCCGCCGCGGGATTCTTTTATTTCTGGCGTGATTAACATCGTTGATTGGAGCACTAGACTGCAGAACATACAAGTTTAATTGTTTTTTATTTGTTTTACGTCGGATGTTTCTCTACCCTGAATAATGGCTGTTAACGAAGCTTGATAAAGTCATTACGAAGCAGTGCAAATGAATTCGTAAACGCAACCCTGCGACTTCTTTCGTGTCTTTAAATCAAAATTCATTTATTTTTCTCAGTATTCAATTATGTTTAACAAGATCTATTCTTTGGTCTTTTTGAAAAGAGGGTAAAACTTTTTTATTTATTTGCTGATTATCCCTTTTTCACAAAGCAAAGATTAAACCAATTTTATACACTGAGAAAAAAATTTGATCGAATCAACTAAATATGCAGTGAAGGACGTTCACACGATAAATGCAATTTCTTTGAATGTTCTTAAAATTTGCATTATATGTCAATTTAAGTACGCTTTATAGGTGGTAAAAATTTCATTATTAAAATTTCATTATTAAAATTTGAGGAATTCAAGGTTAAATTTGAACTTATTAACACGGAGGTCTTATGCTAAATTTTCCTAGGTAGAACATTTTTCCAGATAGCAAAAAAAAGTTATCTTTGAATTGTTGTAAAAAACTACTTTATGATATTCTATGTAATAATAATATATAGAATAATATGCAACCATTTGTATAATAGCTTCCGCTACTAATTTTCGAGAAATAGTCGAACAAAGCTCAAATTTTCACAGATTTTTCATCTGACGGAAAGTCAGGCGAGACTTGGCAACGTCGTCTAATATTGTTTGGATTGTTTATGCGCAGGAAACAAACCGTATTACTGTACTTATGTGTTTTACAAGGTCGTTTTCAACTTTTTCTCAACTACACTTAGTTGAGAACCACTGTAGCGAGTGAACGTCCTTAAGTATTCACAATAGTATATCCGTTTATTTTAATGAAATTTTTAGTTGATTTAACGACATTTCGATCAATTCAAAAGATTGTGTATTGAAACAACAGGTTTCCTTGTGAATCAACCGAATAACCTGTTGCGAATATTTATCTGCATACGTAATTGATTCAATCACAATTTTTTTCAGCGATACTTTATACTTTTCACTTCTTCCTCTTACCACCCCAAAAAAAGTAGATTTCACCCCAAAAATCAAAACGAAATTGAGCGTAAAATCCAGCCCTGATTAACAGCCCATCCTCCCCCCGCTGAATTTCCAGGGCCGGGGTGTGCGGGACCTGCGGCTGGCGCTGCTGATAGTCCTGCGGCTGAGCGTCTGGGTGGGCCGGGCGGGTCCGCGAGCCGTCGCCGGCGAGCTCACCGGCGGCGGCTCGCTCTCGCCCAGCGATCGCCACCAGAAGGTCGTCCAGGCCCTGAAGGAGGTGCCCCTCATCGACGGCCACAACGACCTGCCCTGGAACATCCGCAACTTCGTCCACAACCAGCTGGCGGACTTTGAATTCGACAAGGACCTCAGGCACGTGCTGCCCTGGAGCAAGAGCGCCTGGAGCCAGACGGACCTGCCCAGGTTGAAGGCGGGGATGGTCGGCGGTCAGGTCAGTGTGGGATCTTTTTCTTTTAATTATGATTTAACGAAATTCGGTGTGAGGGAACCCTGTTAGAAGTTTTCGCCATTATTTTGTCAGTTTTTGAGACCATTTCTTTTTAAAATTGGCCTAATTTTTTTATCAAAAACCCTGTTAAAAACGACAACGTTTTACAGGATTTAAATAATATCATTTGATAATAGTACATTCAATTATTTTTAAAGAATTCTCTACTTAAACTGATTTTTAGTTTAAATAATTTTTTTAAATTACATGAAATAAATGTATTGAATAATTATTAAATTATTTATATATTTTAATTTTAAATAACAAATTTAAATTGTTAATTAAAATTTTGAATCCGCAAACCTTTGAATCAAAATAATAAATTCAAAGATGCTTACATTTTAAATATAAAATTTTAGTTTCATTCTTGTTAATCCACCATATTTATTTTTCATCAGCTTTTGACCAATATTTGACCAAAATATTTGGCCATAAAAAAGGGTCTATACAAGGGACGGTTTGGGTGGATAAATTAAGCGTTAATAAAAGGTGTAATTCGACGCTGTTTATCTATAGAATTACAGGATTAATAGAATTTATCAATTAGAAAGGTACGGGGATAATTGTATAATCTCTTTATATCAAATGATTCAATGAAGGTTTTAGAAGGTATTACTGGAATGGCTTTGATCGCATAATACCGCGTTAATTGTTATATATATATATATGTGCATAATCTTTCTACACAGTCGATTTATCATTCGGGGAGTTCTAAACAATTTGAAACGTATAAATCGACACGAATAATATGAATTATATATGTGTTCGCACTATTGAATTTAAAATACTTTTATCGACAAGTAATATTTATCCTTTTATGCAGAACGAGAAACATGACTCATGTTAAGCAGTAAAGATTCACTTTAAACTCGAATAAAACCACTTTCATAAATTTTTGATCGATTACGATGATGTCGGGTCCGAAATGGGTTTTAATATTATTTATGCAGAGCCCTTCTTCCATTATCAGTAGCCAATCTTCGCGAAATAACCAAGATTTAATGCCAAAAGAAGCAATTTTTGCAACCATTTTCGCGTAAACGATGCATTAATATTCATAATTGTAAACAATTTTCCCAAAAGCTTATTACGGAGAGTAACCTTAATCTGATCTTAGCATAAATTCGTTAATAAATTACGGTAGTTTGTGCTGCCTGATCTAGATTGCGTCTAAATATACCACTATTCAACAATCGTTAATTTAAATGCATACACACACACGTATAAAAAAAGTCAGTTTAATAACTTTTGCCCTATTTGCGCGCCTCGGTTTATTAGGCAATTTCAGTGACACCGGAATATATATATATATTAGTCCGCTTTGTAAAACACATGCTGAATTCCTAGAAATTTAAATGTTACATTTATACGCTCGCCGGCTGTTGTTCCGCTCTCGTAACGTTATTACACGGCGTCTATATATACTTCTGCGCAATTTTCCCTCCAAGGAAAGACTCCCGAACACTTAACGTTTTTAATGCCCGTCGGGCATATTTTTCATATATCGACTACGGGAGAGCTCGCGGGAGCGAGTAACTTTCCGCGCAAGTTTATCGCGCAAAAACCTCGTCGCCCCGGACCAAAAAACAAATGTACACTGCTGCTGCCTGGGCCGTTACTGCTAAGCTCCTGCCGAGTCCGTAATCGATTGTGCTATTTTCGATGCATGTAGGTCAGAAGTGCCCTCGGTTTTTCGTCGCGAATAGTTCTTTAAATGCGTAACTCGCGATTCATTCATTTGGTTTCTTTTGAGGCTGCGCTTAATATCTTGCATTTTGGTATTTTAAATTCTTGGATCGCGACTCTAAAGCTTTTCTTGCAGCGGATCATTTGGAATTTTTTACGGAACAATTTAAGGATTGTATTTCAAAACTTTTGTTAGCTTTAAATTTCAGTTTTGAAAGAAAACATTTTTATGAAATTCGACGTCCTAAACAATTTTTTATAATCCTAATACAACGTTTCTCGATATCTCTTAAAAATCCAGAAGACAAATGAAGATTCGACCACTAATCACTCTCTCACACTGCCGAAAACAAAAACCATCCCCGCGACTTCTCAGCGCAAAAACCCGCAAATATAGGTCGAAAAGCCTCGCGCAGCCAAGGAGGCTCGCCGCGCCCGTCGACACCTCGATTTTTACGGCTGCTCGGTGCGAAAACTGGAGCCCCGGCGAGTTCTCTCAGCCCCGACCCGTTTCTTGAAAAATGACTCTCTCTCTCTCTCTCTCTCTGCCTCTCCGTCGCCGAGAGGCGAGGAGGGCACTCAAAAGCGAAACTAATCTTCGCCGGCGCGCGCGGCGCGGATGCACACACCGCCGCCGCCTAAATGCTCGCGAGTCATCGCGACTCAAAGGGTTACAGGGTCCGTAGCCTTTCCTCTCTCCGCGGCAGAGAAAACGGAAAAATCCGCGGCGGTCGGCGCGATTTATCGCGATGATGGAGAGAGTTTATTGCTGTTTGAGTAGCGCCGCCGAGGACACGTCGGTTATTTTCTTGTCTTTGTGCCAACTGCCAGCCGGATTGTAATCTGTTCTCGGTGCGGCTTTGACTCCGCGCTTTGGCAAAAACTCGATGGAGGGATTTCCCATCCCACCCCCTCCCCCCGGCGGGGCTTTGGCTCGCGAAAAAATTGATAAATTCGCGAGATGATTCTCTTTTAGATTGAATTTCTCGATCTCTCTCTCTCTCTCGGCTTGCGCGTCGCCGCGGAGCTGGAGATATAAAAGTATCCGCTCTGCGGGGGCGGCTGGCCTGAATTTATTGCGCTCCGAGTGTAAACAGGTTACGGCTACGTTAATAAGATTTGAATAACGAGTAAGGAAGCTAAAAGGCTTTTTTCGGTGAAAAAGTTTTCGGCGCGTCGGAAGTATTGTTCGTTGGGTGCTGTCGTTTTACGTTTTAGGTAGAATTTCGTTTCTTACTTGATTACTACAAATTTTTTGACGTGAGCGTTCAATTTTTCATTAGCATTTGACGGAGCCTCGAATTAAATATTAAAATGCCAATTATATCAACGTCGCAACTCGATATTAAATAATGAAATCACAAGAGAAAGCTTCCGTTCTGAAATACGTTCAATCCGTCTGATTCACAAAAAATTGTAGACTCGCTAGTGGGAGTACATACGCCGTAATTGATCGACCGGAAAAAGAAGAAACAAACTATACGGCACGTCGGATCAATCGCGCAATAAACTCGCAATTAAAACCGGGGGCTAAAAATCGAAACGGTGTCGCGCGGCGACGAACCTCTCGAGTCTCGAAACGCGCCGCGCCACGTCTGAAATATTTTTATTACCCCCCGGGCCGTTCCTCCGCAGCGAGATTTACACGTTTTCCCTCAAACGTACACTAAAATCTGTGCCGCGCCGCATATATCCATAAATCACGCGCGCGCCGAGTACATTAAAAGTTACGATACACCCTTTCATCGATTAAACTTCGCTCCGGCCGAGGAGGAGGAACGAAAAAAAAAAGAAGAGACAAAACAAAAACAAAAAAAATACGGTCGCCCGGCAATAAAATTTCGATTCGCAGAAAGTGCATTCGTTACACACTCTCCGAAAAAGTACACATTCATTACACCTTCGCGTTGCCCCCCTCTCCGCGAAGCGCGAGCCATAAACCTCTGGAACGAAACGATATCAAAGCAAAAAAAAAGGGGGGGGAGGGGCAATAAAAATCGCGGAGGCCGTTGTAAAATAAAAGGGACGTAGCTTTTAGTCTTGTCTGGGATAAGGGAACGGCGCGCGATGTAAATCGTATAACGCGCCTCGTGTGTTCTATTAATTGCGCTGTTTCCCAAGAGGCAGGGCAATAATGTTAGATTCATTAGAAGTGTCGCTAATTAATCATTTGATTTAAAAAAACGGAGTTGATTTACTTTCTTGCTCTACTGACTTTCATAGCATGCTTACATTAATGTTTAGCAACTTTGGAGGATGCCCACGCCTCATATGAAAATGTCCCCCCACTGTAAAAAAAGTGCGGTAACGCTGAGAAACGTACAAAACATTTTCTGTCATTTAGAGCACTTAAAGATCTTTAATTTCAACAAAAAATTTACGTGGGGAAATGCAGGGAAAAAAAAATATAATGTTTTAAACTTTCAAAAAGAGCATGGAGAATATATCTATATATAAGCTTTCAGTAGTCTGAGGGCTCTCCTTCTTTACAATTTTTCAGAGTAATAAACAAAATTCACACTTTCCGAAACTAAACCATCAACCAGAAAAAGCCAGCATTAAACCTCCCGTCCCCGATCAAAGCCCGCTCAAAAAAAAATAAATAAATAAATAAATAAATCCCCGAAGAAAAAGCACGCGGCATGCAAATTTTTCGGCAAAGAATTTCCCCCCTCGGCGGCGACGCTCGCGCACATAACATCTGCCTCTGCGCCGTGTTTCAGTTTTGGGCGGCGTACGTGCCGTGCGGCTCTCAGCACCTCAACGCCGTGCAGATGACTCTGGAGCAGGTGGATCTAATCAAGAGGCTCATAGAAAAGTACTCGGCGCACATGCAGTTCGCTACCTCGGCCGACGGTACGTACAATACATACGTACATACATACACGCGAGCCGTGCTCCTTCGCGTCCGGCGCGGCTGCGAGCCTCGAGCGTTGTCTCTCTCTCTGCTTTAAAACTGGAGCCGGACGCGGGGGGAGCTGCTTATTTGGACGGGGTTTTCTGTTTGACGAGCTCTCGTACGTCGGCGGGGAGAGCGCGGAGTGCAAACGGCGCGCGGCGGCGGCTCGTTGTTTCGGAATTTCGTTTTTCGGTCGGTCGCCCGAGCGGTTGGCGCGCGAATAATTTCACGAGTAAAACGTTGAAGTCCACCTTTTTATATATATTTATAGCGACTTGTTAATTTTTAAAATTAATAAAAAGTAAGCCCCGCGGTTCAAAATCCACTCCGATTCGAAGCAACGAAAACTGCGATATATTAGATTCTCAGTCGCCGCGGCAAAGAGAACGCTCTCAGATTTTAGAAGTGACCTTGTTGCGCGCGTACGTACAAGTTGCCCAAGCGGCGAGAGCCGCGGCGGTAGAGAGAAAAATGCCGTCCGAAGCGGCGGCAGCGTAATCCTACAATAATTGGGCCGCTTAATTCCCGCGCAATCAGACGCTTCGAAAAAGGACTGGGAAAAGATTTTCTACGCAATAAAGCCCCGTTCCTTTACGACTCGCGCGTTAATCTTCCGAGCGGCGCCTGATGACTTTTGTGTAGGAGGCGGATAATGTTTATTTAAAAGGGTCAGTTTTTTTTTTTTTTTTTTTTTTTATGGAGAAGCGCATTTCAATATGAATGTCGTTTACATCGCGCTCGACAATTGTAATTGGACACAGATTTTTTTTTTTCTTGCACAATAGCAGTGAATTTTACAAAATTTTAGAACATTTTATTTAAAAATTTGATCGAGTCTCGCTAAATATGAAGTTTAATATTCACAATAGGATATTCGTTCGTTTCAACGGAATTTTTGGTTGATTTAACAAAATTTCGATCAATTCAAAAGTTTGGAAATTGAAACGTCAAGTTCACTTATACGAGTATCCTATTGTGAACATTTAACTGCACATTATCTTATTGATTAAACAAAATTTATTTTTTCATTCTTCTAAAACATCGCACGGATAATCCCCTTTCAATTAAGCACCCTCGAAAAGCGAAAGCACAAGCAGTCCCCAAGAATCTCCAGACTCCGGGCAAAAGGCGCTTTAGCTATTTAATTACAGCGCGTCGCAAACAAGCGATCCGTAATTGTCCGTTAAGTAACAAAAGCCAAGCGCCGCGGTGGAGCGCGCGGCTGCCCGAACGTCGGGCGCGCGCGCGGCGCCTCCAATAACGGGACCGGCTCCTCGGGACAGTTAACCCGCCTGGCGAAGAAAGCCAGATACCTCACTTTGGGGCTTTCCGCAACCACAATAAAGAGACACTTAGCACCCCCGAGTTATACAGCACCTCGGCGGAGCGCCTTCCTTCTCTCTCTTTTTTTTTTTTTTTTTGCGAGCGTCGAACGAGAGGATTATAAAGGGTAATGGGCTTTTATTGCGCCCCCGCCGAACGCACGGCGAGGTACTCCGGGCACTTTAAAGATTTAAGCCGGACTTATGTCGTGTCCGGACGGCCGAGAGGGTTCCTTTTTTTTCGATGCGACACCTTTCCCTTTTTCGGACGGTTTGCTCGTTTCGTTAACGGCAGTTTTCGCAACGAACGTCGGCGTTTTTTTTTTTTGGACTTCGCAACTGTTAAAATATTGAGTTTTCAGTTTTTCGACGGGGCCGGAGGCGGCTTTTTTGCTTATTAGTTCGGGGCAGCCGTGTGTTCGAAATCTGGGAAGAGGCGCTGGGAGTCGTTTGGGCGAGAATCATTGCTTTTGGGAAAAAAGTAAACGAGTTTTGGAAATGATTGAAAAGGACGCTTGAGATTTCGGTTTTTAATATCAAATAATTAACAAATTTAGACTTTATTGTGTGGAAAATATAAACAGATGCTGAAACGTCCGAGTAAAATACCGCCAATTAAAAGCGTAAATTCACTTTGCAAACACTTTTAACCTATTTAGTAATGCCGGAATTGGCAGTTTTTCGCCTAATACGTTCGAATTGCGTTTCGTCGTGAAAAATCTGATCTGATTTGAACTTCCTTTTTACGCGACATGTAAAAGGACTTTTCGAAACTTAAAAAAGCGATAAAAGTCAGCGGTTTGTATTCCGGCATAAAAAGTTGAAATCTGATCAATTTTTTATGGGACACGATTTTTCAAGGGGAGGACGTATATCCTCGAATTGCCGAGTTACACAGTAATTTTTCTTTCGACGAAACAAAAATTTACACATTTTTTTATATTTTAAAGGCTTTTAAAGCCGTTATACGACTACTTGCAAGTTTGATGAAAGAAGTTTTTGAATCTAGAATAAATTAATGAGCAGCTGCTTTTACTGAATTTAAATTTCTGAAATTGAATCCAATTACTTTAGCAACTACTTAATCCGCATAAGAACGAGGCAAACTGGATTAATATTAATTTCCCTAAAAGCGAGTTAATCAATAAATCACGAGAGTTGAGGGGAAAAAAGAGAACAAAATGCGAATTGTTAAATGTAACGCGATTCTCTTAATTGAAGTAAAAGTTAAGTGAATTACAAGCTTAATTTAACGTTTGTGAAAAATTATTGCATCTAACAAGTATAGTTCTGATTTTCGAAAATTTATATTAATTATTATAATTTAAATTTAAATATTAAAATTACATTTCAAATTGCACTTTAATTTATTCCACCGAACAAAGTATATAGCTTCTGTATTTTCATTAAAAACCCGCGACCTTTTACACAAAAGTACTTAAAAAGAAACGTCTAAGGAACTTAAAAAACCCCCGCCGAAAACGCCGAGATACACCCCACCGCAAAAAGGAAGCAGCTCCCGCAGCCCTCGCCTCAAAAGTATAACTAACTCCGCCTCTCCCCGCGCGCGGCTCGCCTCGTCCCCGCAAGCTCGTCGTATATACCCCGGTCAGCTTTTTAATATCCACTCTCCGAGCCGCGCCGACCGTCGCCGATAAATACGTATAACAACCCCTTTTCGTCGTTGCAGAGATCCTGGCGGCGCACGAGAAGGGCAGGATAGCCTCGCTGATTGGAGTGGAGGGCGGCCACAGCCTCGGCAGCAGCCTCGCGGTCCTGCGTACCCTCTACCAGCTGGGCGTGCGCTACCTCACGCTCACGCACACCTGCAACACGCCCTGGGCCAAGAGCTCCAACGTCGAGGAGAGCAGCAAAGAAGGTAGAGAGAGACCGAGCGCGGCGATCCGACGCGCGTTTTGGGCGAATATACTGCGAGGAAGATTAAGGAAATGCACTGACTGGGAGAGTGCACGGGTTCCGGAACACAGATTTTGTTCGAACTTTGAACACGGATTTCTTATGACAAAATATGAAGAAAGCAAAAATATTAGGGTCTAATTTTTGACACAGGAGGTAAATAAAGTTATTTTTCTCTAAAACTTTGTATTTCGTTATTTCACTATAACTCACCTCCTATTTAAACCTAGAAATTCCACCAAAAAAGCAAACAAAAGTAGAGGAAAAGACCTATAATTGGAGATGCTGTGCGTTAAAAAATTTCTATTGCTTCAAAAGTTATGAATAGGTCTTTTCCCCTACTTTCGTTTGCTTTTTTGCTGAAATTTCTAGGTTTAATAGGAGGCGAGTTATCGTCAAATAACGAAGTACGAAGTTTTAGAGAAAAATAACTTTATTTACCTCCTGCCTCGAAAATTTTGAGCGTGACCCTAATATTTGGGCTTTCTTCATATTTTGTCATAAGAAAACCGTGTTCAAAGTTCGAACAAAATCTGTGATCCGGAACCTGTGCACTCTTCTAGTGAGGAAAAAGAATTTCTTGAAATCAAAAAAAGCTTCGTTGCGGGAAATCGGTTGAATATTTTTTTTGATTCAAAGAAAACATTCTTTAATTCAAAGAAACCCCTTTTTAATGGAAAGAAATTTTCTTTTTTTAAATAAAATTTACTGTTTTTAAAGAAACTTTCCTCCGACTAAAAAGAGATTGCTTTGAATTGAAGAACGTTTTCTTTGAATAAAAAAAAAAATATTTAACCGATTGCCCGCAACGAAGCTTTCTTTGATTTCAAGAAATTTTTTTTTCTCAGTACGCGAATTAACGAGATGGCGGTTTAATTGCCTTTTGAATAATCGCAGGTGAATTTACGCGATTAGTTAATTTTTAAACGCTGTCGGAGTGCAGTGGCCGGCTGAACAAGCAGTTGTAGAAGATAAAGCCGTCACTTAAGAGAGAGTTCGCGAACTGCCATTTCGACTGAGATATTAATATACGGCCGCGCGGTAATTCGAGATAGAAGTGCCTAGGTAAAATATTAAAAATTCAATTCAAAACCTGTCTCGTTATATAGTCTTGTCATGAATTAACGGCCACTTATCCGATTTAACAATGCGAATTAATTTTAACAGTCGCCTTTTCAGCATTATCCTTTTAAAGATCTACATTTTTTAGGAACGCGCGCGAATAAAACTTTTATATCCTTGAAAGGGGTTACTATCGCCCGCGATGGAACGCGTAAAAAAGTTTCGGCGTTTCCCGATTAAACAGCAAATGTTTAAATTCTCGCGAGATGTACATCCGCGGGATTCTCTTTGATGAGATTAAATCGAGCCTCGTATAATGATAAACTCTAGTGATAAAAAAGAATTATCAGCCTCGTATTTATTTTAAGCGCGAAGCTCATTCGACTCGTAAATTCCACGAGGACTTTTCCATCATTTACCATAAATTAATTTATTTTCAAAACCTCCCGCCTTTTACTTAAAATTACAAAAACCAAATCGCAATAAATTGAAAATCCCCGCTAAATTCAATAGCGCCCCTAAACTTCACACGTCACTTTCCAAAGCGCCCCAAATAATATTCAAACGCATATCCAAGCTCCCTTTCGATGCGGCGCTCTCGTTCCAGATCCGCGCTCGTAACGTTCCCGCGCACGTAAAAGAGGTGTGTGCAGCTCTCGCGTTTTATTAAACGACGCGTCTCTTTACTCGCCGCGTGCAGTCGAACGCAAAAAGGGAAGGCGTCGTCGTCGCGCAAGGGAGAAAAAAAGGAGCACGGCAGCGTTCGACGTCGGCTTTGCGCGAGTCGTTCAAAGGCCGAATTTATGTACATTCTCTTTCTCTCCGCGGGGAGGGAAAAAAGCGCGCTTTGCTCTCCCCGACGAACTCGTCGCAAATATTAATCCGCAATCTTCGCGCTTAATGAAGCGGCTCCGGTTAATCTAAAAAAAAGTGGGTAGGCCGCAAAGTTTTCCGAACTCTCTAAGCAGCGCCGCGGCGGGGAATGAATTAAAGAAAAATAAAGCAGAATGTTGCGAGAAAGCGAGGAAAATTAAAAGAACTCGCATAAAAAATTTTCCTTTTTCCATTTAAGTTTATTTACGGAAGGGAAGTTTTTCGCAATTTCAATGAGTACGCTTCAGAAACTGGGTTACATTAATCCGTTAAATATTCATGCCGGAAATTTGTCTCGTTAATAATTTTGCGTTCAAAGTGCTTAGAAAGCTAAAGTTCCACGGTAATAAATTGTTACGCGCGAAAAAGTATCTTAAAAAACATAAACTTCAATTTCTAGAAGATCAAAAACGTCCGAAGAGACTGAGGGAATCTCAAAAAGACGTAAACCCAAACAGGAGCCACAAAAAAGCGTCGATTCCCCGGCAATACTTCCAAGCAGTCTCCGCTATCCGAAAGCACATTGTCCAAATCCGGAAATCGACTGCGACGCCGAAGCATCTCTCCGCGAGATAGTAAAAGCCACTCCTCCCCCCCGCCGAACAAAGAATTTGAGAATCGACCCGCGTCCTCGGCTCCTCCTCGGCAGACGCGGAACTCCGTCCGAAAAAATGCTTTCAATTCCGGCAAAATTCCTCGGAAGAAAAGGGGCTTCCTCTCCCCACTTCCAATATACACAATAAACGCATCGGCCGGAATCGAAAAGGAGCGTCGTCCCTTTTTTATATCCCTGCGCGCGCAGAAACGGGAGGGGGGCGACACTCGTCTTTGCGGCTTTGACGCCCTGCTTAACGGCCCTCCCCCCCTTTACACTCCCCGCGATTACGCGCGGATTCCCCGCGATTACGCGCGGATTCCCCGCATACTTTATAATCGGGCGCGGCGCGCGAAGCCTCGTTTAAACGTCGTGTTCGCGCGGACGCGTCGAGCTGTATTATTGGGGACGTAAATTGCGCGCGAACAATTTCGCGGGCGAGCGGAACAAGGGTATTAATTGCCGGGGGGAGGAGGATTTTCGCTTCTTTATATCGATCGCGGTGTGTTGCGTGTGCCTTCTCGCCGAAGGGGGAAGAGGGACTTGTTTTTTTTTTATTCGAGTTCGGCTGTTTCGTTGAGTAGGAGGCTTTTGTAGCTTTGCGGCGAGGTTGGCTTTACGTCGAACGCCGTAGTTTTGCGATTGCCCAAAATTATGGACTCTGCTTTGTTACGCGTAACGGGAGATTTTGTTAAAAAGCGAAAGTATCTTTTTGCAGGATTTCTCGATAAATTTTAATTGGTAAAATCTGTGTAAAGTGCGTGCCGTTCGCAAAAGTTTATGCCTCCGTAATCGGGAGTTTTTTCGATCGGGAGAAGTTGGAAAAAAAATTTAATGCATACCCGGGCAAAGTATACTTTGCGAAAGGCAAAGTCAAATTCAGCGAAAGACCATTTTCCGCGACTTGACGTTTAAACTTACACAACTGAAACTATCGCGGAGGAGC
Organism: Ormyrus pomaceus; assembly: GCA_900474385.1. Lineage (NCBI taxonomy): Eukaryota > Metazoa > Arthropoda > Insecta > Hymenoptera > Ormyridae > Ormyrus > Ormyrus pomaceus. Next base: position 59,099 of record UCOM01000519.1, read on the forward strand.
TCCCTCTCTCGTTCTCCCCGAAGAAAAATATTATTTCGATTTCATAAAACTTGGCGAAATGAGAAACGAGATGTGTATCCGGGGGGGAGTAAGAGTCGAAAGAAAACCGTTTAAAAAAGTAAATGAGGGAAAATACCTTTGCATTCTCTCCGTCATATTCGCCGGCTTGCGCGGCTCGCCATTTATATATATATACCTTTTGCATTTATTTTTCTGTCATCCGCGCATTTTTTACCTCTCGGCAGGAGAAAAACGCTCCGTCGCGCTGCGCGTTCAATTCCCGGTCTTGTTCAGAAAATGAAATAAAAGTATAGAAAAGTAAAAACTCCGCAGTCGGATACGATAGATATATTGTTTGATCGATCTGATGAATTCTTACGCGTATCCGCGCATTACTTTCGCATTTCTTCGAAATGGAAAACTTTTTTTTTCCTCCAATCAATATATACGTCCGACTAAAAATAGTATATAACTCTTTCTGAATTTTCAGCCTCCCTCTCTATTAACTAAAAAAGTACCAATCCCCGGTAAGAAAAAAAATAACAATAATTCATGCCTCTTGCTTTTCCTCCTTCTCCGTCTGCTGCTGCCTCGGGGGGACTTATCAGGCGGCGGACTGACGACGTTCGGCATCGCGGTGATAAGGGAAATGAACCGGCTCGGGATGCTGATCGACCTCAGCCACACGTCCCGCAAGACGATGTGGGACGCGCTGAAGACGAGCAAGGCACCCCTCATATTCTCCCACTCGTCGGCGTTCGCCATCTGCAACACCACCAGGAACGTGCCCGACGACGTGCTCAGGATGCTGGTGCGTATTTTTCTCCCCTTTTCTCTTTAAAGCTTTTTTTCACCGCGTGAACGTCCGGTGTACTGCGGAGTGAAATGTTAGTAAGCAATACGGGCAAACATATCTTTGACAATGTATAGTTCTATATTGGTCCCCCCTAAATAGAAAGGAAAAGTTAAAATTCTGTACCAATCTATCGAAGACACTTTGAAATATAACATTAGTAAAATATTTAAAAACTAATTATTCTTTGTTTTATTATATTTAAAGGAGACACTGACGAATAACACTACACTTCTGGTTAAGAATATATATTTATTATATAATAGGAAAGTTGTACAAAGTACGTGTCGTCGCGCGAAGCGGTCAGCGAAGAGTGATAGATCGCCACGACAAGGTTAGTCGAAAAGTTCGTTTAGCAGAGGGCGCGAATAAATAAAATTGTTAGTGCAGCTTTCTAACGCTAGTAACATTAAAAAAAAGCGCATTTGTAAACAGAATGAAATAAGTGTTTCGTCAAAGTGTCATCGATAGATTGGTAGAGTATCATTTAACTTTCCCTTTCTATTTTGGGGGATAGAAATATTCGAATCATTTCAATTTACTTAATACTATAGGGAGCGTTAGCGTCAATAAAAATTAAATAAATATAAGATTATCGTTTTTTTTAATAAAAACTATTAGTTCTAAAAAACCACGATTTATTAATTATCCCTAGCAAGAGCCAGCCTCGAAATTTCAATTGCCACAATGCAGTACACGCAAATAACGAATGCTCGCAGCGCCCTAAAACCTCATTACCCGAAAACCGATTCAACCGCACGGAACCCATCTCCCGAAATCCCGAGCAGCCCGGCGCATTCATTCGGACGCAAGACAAAAGTGTACCCTCCTCCCCCGGCAATATCCTAATTTTTCCGAATGAACGAGCTGCGGCCGAATGAATAATGAATCCCCACCAAGTACGTAAGAAACGAGGAGTCTTCCTTTGCCTCCCGGCGTCCAAAGTGCGCTCCGGACGACGCGCCAAGGAACGCCGGCTCCCGCAATAAAACAATATATGCCCGTCGCAATGTGCAGCAGCCGTAACGCGCTTTTAGGGCGGGGGAATTCCTTGTTTTTTAGGTCCGCGCTGCGAGACGATTAGACGAGCGGGCTGTTTTAACTCGGCGTTAACTCTTTATTAACGGGGCCCTGGCTTGCGAGCTCGAAACGGATTTTCGAAAGTTTTTTGCAGCCCGCCGAGTTCGAGAGCCATAAATCGCCCGGTTACGCTTCGTTCCCTGTATTTTTTTTCGTAAAAGAGTATAACGCTTTATTTCGGGGAGATACTTGACGCCTTTTCCCCGTGCCTTCCAGAAGCCCGCCGTGTGTTCTTAGATTTTTGGCTCGTAAATTTGTCGTCGCGCGCTGCGTTCTGTCTTGTTTTTAGACGTAAAAAATGATCGCCGCGTGCTACCTTTTTTTTATTGGCTGGTACGTGTGAAATGGAAATGGGAAGTGTGTAAAATGTTCGAGAGGAGCGTTTAGTGCGGAAAGCACTACTTGTTAACCAAAAACTTTTTATCGTATTTCGAAAAACGTCTGTCCGCTCCCCTTTAAAAGTATACACTATTATTAAGACAAAAAGTTAGACTTTCTTCCACAAAGATGCTTTTTTATGTGAAATATATTTAAAAAAAAGTATATAAAATCTAAAACAACGTTAATGCACTTTTATTTCGCAGCCATTACATACATAAATCTACTAAATATTTCTTTAACAACTATAAACAAAAACTTTCCTTCCCGGAGCGTCCAACGGCTCTTCCCCACTCACGCATAGATCGCAATCTCCGCCCTCATCCATCTCCTCATTTTCATTGTTTTCGCGTCCTCTCCGGCGCATGCCGCCTCTCTTTTATTATACCAACATTTCCGCCTCCATATCTATTTCCATATTATACCTCGAGAGAGAGAGAGAGAGAGAGAGAGAGAGAAATACCGCGGGCCGCATATATAATGGAAATACCAAACTCGACTGTCCGCGGGCGAGAACCCGCGGGAATTCATCGTTCAAGTCTCTCTCTCTCTCTCTCCGCGCGCTCTGGAAACTCATCGAGTTCCTCCAAATTGATTGCATGTTAATGCGACGGAGAGTCGAGACTCTCTTGCCTTCCCTCCTCCCGTAATACGTCCTCCGTCCGTTCTAATTTGCCTCCCCGCCCCGCGAGAGGATAGCAAAAAAAAGGGGAACTGCGAGAGAAAAATTGTGCCAGCTCCCGGCGATCTCTCGGGAGACAATCGGGCCTTTTTCGGCGCGACGGACAGTCGATGAACGAGAGACGCGGGGCGCGCAGTTTTCCCCCCATTTAGATGCACGACTGCGATTCTTCCGAGCTGCAGCTCGGAATTACGCGCACGTGATTTCATTTCGTCGATCGACGCTGCACTGTTTCCACGGCCGCTTGCTCTCCTCTCCGCCGTCGCGCTTCTTTTGCATTTTGTCGCGATTCGAGGGAAGGTACTTTGCGAAGCTCGTGACGGTACTTTCGGATGGGTGGAAGTGCCGATTGTTTCTGATTTACGAGGGTGAAGTGGATGGAGTTTCTGTACGCTGATTGATTTTAGTGCAGTTTACTCGGTGTTTACATCAAATTTAGATCAAATTTACATCATTATATATTATGCACTGAAATAGTTATGTAGCATAGTTCAATTGGACTTAATAATTTTCGGATAAATTTGAACACGACCGTAAAATCATTTGTGGTATTTGTTTATAAACCAAAGTTAATAAATATTTTATCAACGCATTTATACTTTATAATAATGTTGTAATTAATACTTATTAGATTAATAACGAAATTAATTCTGTTACGTAATAAATTTTGTTCGAATGAATACTAAACTAATACAATTACAATAAAAAAAAAAGTTAATTCAATTTTCTTAAAACGAAAAAGCAATTAAATTACAAAGCTCGTTGCAAAAAAATGCCCTCTACTCAAACGCTTCCCCCAAAAAAACCTTGATTCAAATCCCTCGAAAAAAAACGCCAACAAATTCGCCTTCGATCAAGCATCCCGTTAAACCCTCCAGCAGAGCTTCGAGACTTCCGTCCAACCTAAACTCCGCCGGGCAAAAAAAAAACGCATCCGGACGCAGCATAATCCCGGGCGACATAAACTCGGCTCCGCGGTAAAAGCGCGCCTCCTCCCGCTGCGAGCCAATATTCTTCCGGGCAGAAGCGCCGAAAAAGCGCCGGGGCCGACTGTTGCTCGGGGTGTATTTTACGCCGGGAGTCCGCGGCTTATACAGCGGACCGAGGCGGCGGCGGCGGCGGCGGCTCTCGTGTTTGCTCTTTATACCCCGAAGATTTGTCGCGCCTCGGGGGGGTAACCGCGGACGTGTGTGCCGTGCATTATACCCGCGCGGTGTATACGGGCCGATTTGCCTATTGGGCGCTGCGAATGGGAAAACGGCGTCGGGGGAGACGACGGTGTTTGCGGGCGTTTTTCGCCCGGGTGATTTTCGCCGAGATTTCGCGAATAATGAATCGACGAAAGGTGAGAGCGTTGCCATGCATCGAACTGCCGGAAATTAATTTTGAGGGGGTTGGCTAATGTAAGCAAATAATTAGCAGTAGCCCATGTCTATTATTTGTAACTACCTGGGCATTAGTATAATTAATGCAGTTCGTAATGTACATTACGTTTATTAGCCGCGAACTAAATTATGTTAATATACGAGTGTTGCAGGATAGATGAAAGTTAAAAATCTAAATGTAAATGTACCGCGGGACGGTAAAAATTTTAATTTCAAGATCCAACTACGACAGTCGGACCATTACCTTGATTAAATTTTTGTACATTCAACGCGCCGGAAAGCCCGATAAATATTCACCGAAATTGTATAAAGAATCGAATTTTTATTACGTATTACGAAAAAGATTATTTCCCGTATATCGAACGACGGAGAGTTTCGCGCGCTTTAGAAATTTTCCATTTGCATTGATAAAAAGAGCCGAGACCGCGGGACTCTCCCGAAGCTTTCGCCAACTCATAAATCGGACCGTCGAAACGTTAGGCAAAATTTTCCTGCGTCCAACGGCCGAAATATACATAGCCGGATAAATGACCCACTTTCGGTCGTCGTAAGCTTATATAACATCGAACACTGTAATTTCACTATACAGAGCCCAGTAAAATTTTACGCCGCCGAGCTTACACCACATTGGAACTAGGCCATTTTAGTTTCTGCCGTTTCGGGCGGGGGGTTTTACGCGGGGAATATTTCACCGCGCGGACGCGGACGGCCTCGCCGCTCGCAAAAACGGGGATTCCGCGCGACGTTTGAGATTCTAATGCAATAGTAACTTTACAATGAATATCGAATTCGCGGCGGGGCTCAAAGGTGAAAGTATATGCATTGTTATCGGTTTTTGCGCGGAATCTGGCGAATTTAAATTTACATCTCTCCGTTTCGAGATGCGCTGCGGTAGAAATTTTCCAAACGGAGAGAAAACGCATTAGAAACACGTCTTGTTCCTCTTGCGCGCAGACCCAAACACGGACAGTCGATAAAAGGCAAGGTTTACCTCGAGCATCCCCGACCCTCACCGGAAATAATTATCACCCGCTGCCGAATTCCAGATTCCCGACGCGGAAAAACCCGATACGTTCCTCCTCCGCTTCAATTATACCCCCTTCAAAAAAAAAAAAAAGGAAAGGCGGTGTATAACAGCAGATACGCGTTTTACAATCGGCTTGCCGGTTTTAGGCCAAGAACGGCGGCCTGGTGATGATCACGTTCTACAACTACTTCGTCAAGTGCGGCGAGGAGGCGGCGATCGAGGACGTCGCCCGGCACATTTATCACATCAGGGATCTAATTGGAGTGGACCACGTCGGCGTCGGCGGCGACTTCGACGGCATTAACAAGTACGTATACGTATGCACGATCCGCGACAATGAGACGTAATGCGAGAGAGAGAGAGAGAGAGAGAGCGGTATGCCGGCCGCCGGCTTTTGTTCGCACTTCTGTGCACTGACGGTTTCTCGGCTCGCGGGGTTATGGATGTGGTTTCCCGGGGTTTGTCGTAATAGTTTTTCACTGTTTCTTCGACTGAGTGCTCGAATTGAAACGCGAGTTTTTACGTTGGAGTTTGATAAAAGAAAAGTATTTAAGCTTTTGTTTTGTAAAATGGAATGTATAAGATTGAAAAATGTTGTTGTTTTCGCGTATATTAGTTGGTGTAATTGTATGTTAATTCAATGTAATGTGCTCCCGAGTGTATTAATGTACAATAGTAGAGAGTTAGCATTAAATTCGTATAAATGGAAATTATTATAACTTTTAGTTGAAAACTGTTTTGTAACTTTTTAGTTAAATTAAATGCTTGACAGTAGATGCAACAAAGTAATTCAAAGTTTCTCAAAGTTTGACACGATTTCGCGAGGTATTATATTACACCAAGTCTTCTCAAAGTCAAACTTTCGTATAAACACCTTCCGAATTCTAAATCGATACCATTACTCCGACACAAATTTTTACCTGCTTCTATCATACATTGACAAAAAAAAACATTCAAATCCTACCTCCCGAAAAACCAAAAACCCTCCGTCCGGCCAAACGTCCGACGTATCGAATGTCGCGGCCCCCAAACAACGTTAACCCGCATTAAACTTTCGCAATCTCTCCCGTAGCCGATCCCGTCCCGGCCTTTTCCGAAGTGACGCATCGCGAAATAATGGCCCCGACGTCCGGCTCTCCCAATTATATTGGCCGGAACATATCGAATGGTAATTTTAATTGCGAGCCGCGATCGCGCGTCGGCTTTCGCATTCATCTCTCCGGCGCGGAGCGAAAAAGGGCGGCGCGGCGCTTCGTTTTTCCCGAGACGATGAATCACGAGGGCTGATTTTTCAGGCGGGGCTTTTTTGCGTAATTAATGAAGCGACCGATATATTGTTTCAGCCGCTTAATTGAGCGGTAATTAATTTCGACTCTCTTGGCCCCTCGATTGTCGCGGCGTTGCCGCGCGGGTAATTAAAGTGAGGGCTCGACGAATTTGCCGCGGCGAGCGAACCATGAGGAATTAGTTTGTTCTCTGCATGTTTACACCGGTTGATGTTTTGTAAATGAATGTGGGGAGTGTTTGAAGGGAGTAATGTTTTTAATAAAGTTCGACGTCAAAGGTAGGAAATGCGGTTATTAGATATTGGAAAGTCCGTTTGAATAAAACTTTTATTACATTCGCGTTTAGTGGTTCGAAGCCATTCGAGAAGTTTAATTTTTTATAATTAAACGCACAAATGAAATTTATGGTTTTGTAGCGCTTGAAAAAAATAAAATGTATACTTTTTAACGCCTCCGATTCGAGCGTTGTTTTGCGTCGAAAAGCGTTAAACTCCTATTCAAATGCATTATACGTTTTTAGCATTTATATTTGTAACGCGGCTTAAAATGTTCATGTTTTTAAAACAAAATGTCGAAATTTTCGTTTAAAAATTTAAATTCCATGGGTAACACACGAAACAAAGCTGAAATATTGGAAAGCACATAAAACGAAAATTGCACAGCTGTAAATACATATATTTTTAACGAATGCCAATACGCACCGCCGCTATTCGCAAACGGCTAAGCCGTTTTATTAAGCCGCGGGGGAAAAAAATGCCGCAGAAGTTACGTGGATTCATTCAGACTCTGCGGCTTCTTTCATGGTCAAGCCAGCGGGACAAGGCAGTATCGGAATTTCCGTAGCATAAAGTACAGTTCTTGCCAAGAAAGTTTAATTAATATCCTTTGAACGAATGCCGCGCGGCTCCATTTTCGGTACATTGAATTTCCCTTAAAATCCTCTGCATTCGCGAAAAATCGTTTGAATATAAATTAAATGGCTTTATATACATTTCGCGCGGCGTCGTAAAATATATATCTGTTTTATTTCGGAGCGAAACCCCCTTTTTTTTTTAGTCATCCGCTCTCGTTTCATTTTCCGAACTTGGCCCTTGCAATTGTAACGTTCGCTTTTTATGCCTTTGCGTTTAACTTCATTTTATTTATTAAGCGGTGTAACGAAGTACGAGATTCGGTTACGTTTGCGCAACGAACGCACGAAATCGCATAACGAGTTACCTCTCGAAAAGAAATTCGTTCGTGGAAAAAAAATGCCAGATCTAATAAAGCAAACGACGAAACCCCGCAGAAATTAACGTCGCTAAACCAGTAAAACATTTCAAAACAGAACAAAACCCAGTCCCCGAGCAAGAATAGCGGTCGGACAATGCCGCAGCGCTATTAATTCTCGATTAACTCATTTCCCTCCCAGAAAAAAAAGAAAGAAAAGAAACTCCGTTTCTTGGCTCCTCCGACCCTCCGAAAAAAGAGAGACGGAAGCCTCTCCTCGCTCTGTCTCGGTCCAACTGCTCTCTCTCTCTCTCCTCGCAGACCTAATTAAAAAACGTCCTGAAATATTGAAATTGTACCTTCCGCAGAACTCCCCGGGGCCTGGAGGACGTCTCGAAATATCCGGCGCTGTTCGCCGAGCTGCTCAACGACGAGACCTGGACCCTGGACGATCTGAAGAAGGTCGCAGGATTGAATCTGCTGAGGGTCCTGCGGCAGGTAGGCAACATCGATCGTCGCCCTCCGTCCTTCTTTTTCTGCTTTTTATCTCGGTCCGGAAATTATTTTTATATCGGGGCAGGGGGGCTGAAAAACGGGCCCCCCCCCGCCGTCTATCCCCCCTCTCTCGAGGCTTGCAGCGGCGCGGAATTACGGTTTCGCGGGCATCTTGGCTTGTTTAAGGCCAGATTTTAGCTCTCTCGAAGATTCCGCAGTGAGATACGAGCTTGATTTACGGCCGCTGTATGGAAATTTTAACTCGCGCGGTTTTAGGGGGTCGATTTGTTGGATTCGGATAAATAATTCTTGCTTCGGGAAACAGTTCAATTTTCTTATATATCGACGCGGCTCTCGGCTTGGCAAAAGTTGCAAAAAAAAATCTCATAAACGGAATATCTCCGTTAATTAGCGTAATTCAGCGCACTCGAGAAAGTGATTCTTCGTCCAATTAATCAGCTCCTTCTCGAGACGCGGCTCTCAATTCAATTTTCGAGGGTAATTTTACGCGCGACTGCGATGAAATTTTTAAAAATACGAGAGAACGTTCTGCGTCGCTGCAAGGATTATAACGAGCTCGTAATTTATGATCATCTTATTTATTTCGAGAACAAAGCCGCTGCTCTGATGACGGAGTTCGCGCTAAATTGCGTGCGTCGTATATAAAAAAAAAGCAACGGCGGCCAATACGGGTGCAGTTGCAAAAATGGACTTTAAAACGCTTCAAGCAGATATATATTCAAGCTTTGTCCGGGTTAATTACGGGTAACACGCGGCTGTCTCAAGCGGTCTGTTTCTACTGATCAATGCTCGGGTATATGTATATATATATATGTGTGCAGCTGTTATAAGCGCACTGTGTTCTATCGTTTTTTGCCGCGAATTTCAATTACATTTAGCTCTAATTTCCCTTGAGCTAAATAGAAGTATGGGCTTTTAATCTCTTTTATTTTCATCCAACTCGCTAACTGATACCTCTGTTTTTCTAGCGATAATTAGAGCTGCGGCTCGGCCGTTATATATAGATATATTCAACTTTAATTTTTTGCCGCTGGTTTTTTACTTTAAAATGAAATTCAGTACGTGGAATTTGTTAAATTCTTAATCAAGCTTATATTATTCAATTTAATATTCTGCTTAAAAGGGAACGCACGAAATTCCCTCAACAAAGTTAATCCTTAATTAAAATACCGATTTCATTACGATACTTTAATAACTTTAATAACAAAACTTTCTATATCGAATATCAGTTTTCAATCCGAAGCGCGTAAGAAAAAGTGTCCAATTTACTCTTCGAAATGAAAAAGAAAAAATCCCGCCTTCCTTCCCCGGGTGTCCTTAACGCCCTCGCGCTCCGTAAAAAATTTCGCCTCCCGAGGCATTTTGAAAAACAAGTACCACCCCCGCATCAGAGCAGCGCTTCCGAAAAATCTATCCCCCGCGCGAAAACTCCTCGATACATCCCCCAGCAACCTCCGTATACAGAATACAGCCAAAATCCGCCGCGTCAGATAATTCGTCGAAACACTCGCTCTAACCTTTCGGGGTCGGGGTCGCTCGCTCGCGCGCGCGCGCGCGCGCGTCTCTCTCTCTGCGTGCGCGCGCGCGCTTGCTTGCTTCCTCCCTCGTAAAATCCGCAGGTGGAGGGCGTGAGGGACGATATGAGGAACGCCGGGGTGATGCCGTCCGAGGAGGTCATGGAATCCCCCGACACGAGCGGCAAATGCTCCCTCGACATAAACTCCGTGCAGCGCTCCATGGAAGTGTAAAAAGAGAGAGAGGAAGAAGCTGCACACACACCCACCGCCTCCCCGCCCACCCCGCAACAAAAGAAGTATATATATATGTGTGTGCGTGTGTATGTGTGTCTGTGTGTGTGTGTACGAGCGCGTGTGTTTGTATAGAGATAAGAGAACTCGCGAAGGAGAAAGCGAGGCGCAGCCTTTTACGACGTCGTTTCTCCCCCTGTGCGTGTTTTCTCCCACTTTACAAAAACAAGGAAGAACCCCGTGTCTGTCTGTGCTCCGGACTCTAATGAAATATATATATATATATAAATATATATACAAGTTGTGTACGCCGGTCGGCTATGGAGAAGTGAACGGACTCTTTGCGACGTGTACCGATCGAGCGTGATGAGGGGTGGAACTCTTTTCGAAATGAATATGTGTCTTTTATTGTAGAGGATATTATAAAGATGGTTAAACTGCGAGAAGCTCTTGCATTAAAGCGTCGCGAGTTTTGGAGTGTTTTTTTTTTTTTACTCTTTAAGAGGCTGCTCGACTTTACCGACTGAGCGACGGGGCTTTTCTTCGATTCGTTGCGCAGGTGGAAATCGAGCTTCTTCAAGTAAATCCCCTGCGGAAGAGGAGGAATATATGGATCGTGAATCAGTGGCGTTTTTAGTGAGAACTGCGGCACTCCATCTGCTTTACCGACGAATAATGAACTCGCGGTCACGAAACAAAAGCAATGGTTTTCTCGGAAAGCAACACCTTCACCTTTTCCAGCATAAATATCCACACCCGAATAAACCCCCTCGGAAAACGAATAAACAATACCCGATTTTACCGACCAAGCCGACGAAATATCGCGGTAAGCAAGCCGCAGCTCTCGTTAAAAAGAAAAAAAAACCAGAAAAAAAAATGCTCCCTCGCAAGAAAATAAGCGTCGCGGCGCGCAGCATCCGAACGCCATGCCCCCTCGGGCAAATTAATTACGGCATTATTCAGTCGGGAAAATCTCGACGGCAGCCGCGCGCATTCCCGGCATTGCTACTTGGGCCGCATACATATATCGATCGGCAGAATTTCCGATTCGCGCGCGCACATACACAGAGCGAGAGAGAGAGAGAGGGAATGTATCGTTCGATTTTCGGCTGAATTATGGGGAGTTTCCGACTTGAGACACCCCGCCTGTACAAAATCGACTAAGAGACCCGAATAAGCAAACTCGCATGCATGAATAACTGCCCGATCTCGACTTCGAACTATTAGTCCCACCCCCTCCCCCAACCTCCGCCCCTTCACCCCATTCACCTCCCCGTTCCCTTCCATTCGATGTGTGTACTCGCGCGGCGCCGTGTGCAGCGTGTGTGTGTGTGTGTGTGTGTGTCTGTGCGCGTACTCGCGCGCGCGATCGAGTGCATAACGCGCGTCGCCGAATTAGCCGAGAGACTTTCAGTGTTTTCGCGTCGATGAGCCGTGATCGCGAGTGTGTCTGTCCGCTTATTGCTTTCGTCGTCGTGAGAGAGAGAGAGAGTCGCGTTTTTATTGTAAATATCGAAATCCTTTTTAGACGAGTCACTTTTTCGGATGTGTATCGCTGTTTAATCAAAATGTGTAATATCCGCGTTAATAATTGGACGGTGAAACTTTCAGCCATATAAGTATACATTTTGTCGTTCGTGCGAATTTCCAGTCTCGTCCCTCTTACGACAGTTTTGTATACACGCGAAGATGGTTGTGATTTCTTTTTAAATTCGTATCTTTAACTTTTTGTACGGGGAGACCCCGGCGAAATCATTTTTATACACTTACAAGCGAAGAGGGGAGGCGTTTATTGACGATGTATATTTTTGTTGTGCGTTTGTAACTCCCCCGAAACTGAAAACACATACCGAAGCGCAGAAAGAATCCGATTTCTTGTAAAGTGTCGCAGACGATTTTGAAAATCATCCAACTACGTATAATTACGGATAATTTTAAAGTATTACAATTAAATTTAGACTCGTAAAAGTTTGTAAAAAAATACTGTAAATAACTGTTTTTAAAATTTAAAATACTCGAGAAAAACCTACAAATTACTTGAAGTTACGACGAGCGCTAATCTCCCGGCGCACAAATCACGCATTGGAACGATTTATTTCGCTCGAACGGCTCCGAAGATTCCAAGCACCAAAAATTATATATCTACGTTCGGCAGTAGGAGAAATCCGCTCCTCGGACCTCCGAAAAATTAAAAAAGAAAGGAACAACGTTTACCTTCCCGAAGCATCGGGGCAGCTTTTTGCGATGTACGAAAGAAACGCCGTCGTATTTTCCAGCCGAGCGACGAGTCGAGGAATCAAAAGAATATATATTCTCGACTTCGTCTCCCAGAAACTATCGCCCGCATACATCCATCGGACGAGCACAAAGGCCCCGAATTATACACCCGGAGCCCCCGATATATGAATTTACGGCTAACGAAGACTTAGTCGCTGCGCGACTTCCGCCGCCTTTCTCTCTCCCCGGAGCAGCAGTCGGAGTCGCGAAAATCGATAGATAACGCGAGGGAGAGAGAGAGAGAGCGAAAGCTCGTTCTCTCGGGGGAGAGCAAGGAGCCGAAAAGTCGTGAGAGAGGGATGGAATTCGTGAAAAATATATACGCCGCCGCCGCCGCCGCCGCTGCGAGCAAGACGCTGCGAATTCTGCCGGCTCGAATTCTCCCCTTTTTTTCGACAAGCCACTCCGCGGCTTGTTCCTTGAATTATTCGAGCCCCGTTCGGCCTCCGAGTTACACAGGATTTTTAATAATATACGGCCCCCGTTCGTTTGTTGCGCCGAGACGGAGGGAGGGCTTCCTGAAATTTCCACGAGGCGCCGAGAGATCTTGGTTTTGGAAACTGCGGTAAGACGATTAAAGGGTTGAATATTGTTATTTGTGTGGAAAAACTCGGCGCGTCGCTCTTTAATGTATTATAATTAGCTTCTTACGGGGTATTCCTTTGTTACTTCGGGCACTTTTTGCTACAACGTTTTTTTGAATGGAACTACTGCATTTTTCTGCTTTTCTTTACTGCTGTATACGCTGTACCCTATTAAGATAAAAGTTTCACTTTAAAAGAAATGGAAGAGGGCTCTCAGCGCGCATGAATTTTTTAAAAGTTTTCCATTTTTCAGAATGTTGTTAGTTCCCTTTAATCTTTTAGCTTCGCGTTTTGAATGTTTAAACATTTCCGAATGCTTCATTGAAAAATAATGAACAAAGCTTTTTTTTTTAAATAAAGTTCGTTTCGTAAAAAATGCAGTGGAGCTTTTTTATTAGCTGTATTCCCTTAAACGCTGCCGCGATTTTGCGAATGTTGTAGAGAATTTTCTCTATATTTTTAAAAATTGAATATATAATAGCGGAATTTTTCGGAACGCGTTAAAATTATGTTAAGGATTGAGGTTCGGTAGAGAAATAACGTTATATTTCTTTTTTTATTTAGACATAAAAGAACTTATAACTTTATTCAACAAGTATTAAAAAAAAGTAAATATAAATATTTAAACTAAAAGAACTAATTAGGTAGTTTCCAATCTTTCTATCGTTCTATCTATTCTTCTTTTTCGCTCTTCTAACTTTCGCTTTTTCAAAGCAGCTTCTTCACGTCCTTTCGCTTCGAGGACCTAAGCCAAACTAACTGCGGTGCTCTGTCGTGCATCGCTAGAAGCTATCACTTCCAAACTAACCTACCTTACCTACTAACCAGTTGCGAAACATTAAATAACATAACATTCGGCCATCGTTGTATTGTTTGGCCCTCCAAACATTTAAATTTAAATAAAAAAGTATTCCTTTACATTCGATTATGTATACAAAAAATTAAAAACATAACTTAAACAGTTCTGATTATATAAGGTAATAATCTCGCAAACGAGCTGGAACTTTTCTATTCCGGATTGGTCGCTCTTTATTATTTAAGTTCTCCACTACCACATCTTTAGATTTAGCTTCCTCTTTATGAGCTAAACTTAAATTTATGTGCGCTTCGTGATCGGTCTTATCTGTAATATTAGATTTATCTTGCGTTTCGTTTCTACTATTTAAATTAACATTCTTTTCTCCTTCGCTATCACTTTGTTCACATTCATTTAAATCTAAGCCATCATCGCTCTTTATATTTGAGTCTTTCCAAATTTTTAATTGTGATACATGAGCGGTAGTTTCGCAACCTCGGTCGTTACTTTCATTGAGCTTTTTAACTCTGTAGGTATCGCTCGGACCTATACCAACAATTGTAAGTGGTCCACCAAAAGCTGCTTGAAGTTTTGTGGATTGTCCTATAGCTATTGGGTTTCTCACCTAAATTAAGTTTTACATTTTTAATTCGGTTTTTGTCATATCTAGATTTATATTGCGCTTGTTGAGTTTCTATTCGAATTCGCAGTTCATTTTGCATTTCATTTGGCGGTACATAATTTTCACAGTTCTCAGTGATTTTACGAAGTTCTCCTTCTTCGAAACGAGGCATATATTCTAACAGTGCTTCAAATGGTGCCTTACCAGTAGCTATGCTTACAGTGGAATTGATATCGCGTTCAATTTTCTTTATTTCTCGATCCCAATTATTTGACTCTTTCACCATAACAGTAATTTTCATCGCGGGTAACAAAGTTTGATTTAATCATTCGATCAATCCATTTGCCTGGGGATGTCTACTGGAATTGAGAGAATGTTTTACCCCGTGCTTCAAACAGAAATCCTGAAAAAGGTGTGACGTAAAACTAGTGCCTCTATCCGATATAATTCGAGTTGGTGCTCCAAATCGATTTACAAAATTTTCTAGCTTTTTAACAGTGCTTTGCGCAGTTACATTTTTGACTGGATCAATATTCACAAATTTCGTCAAATTATCAATCATACCGAGAACGTATTTGTTATTTCTAGGTGTAGTAGGAAACGGTCCTACATGATCGATAGGGACAATATCGAATGGTCTACGACCAGGCGGTATAGGGTGCAACTCTCCCTGAGCTGGCCCTGACTTCTTTTTAGCTAAGATACATTCTAAACAATTTCGAATGTGAATTCGAACGTAGCGTCGCAAACGTGGAAAATAGTAATATTGTTCAATACATTTCACAGTTTTCTCTTTAGGAACCGCAAACAATTCTCGCTTTTTTTCATCTACTAAAACTTTTTCATCAATAAGCCATCACGCATATCAAAATCCTTAACTTTTTGTTTTTGTAGCTTATCACGTTCGATTTCATTTTTATTCAAAATTTTAATTATGTCTAAAATCATTTGATCCGACCTTTGAAACACGAGAACCTCATCTTCGTTTGACTCTATACTCATAATTACTTCGCAATTTTTATCTTGATCATTTTCATTGAAAGGTGCCCTTGATAACGCATCCGCGTGTTGCATACATTCTGCGCGACGATGCTTTATATCTAAATCAAACTCAGATAATTCGCTCATCCATCTGGCTATTTGTGCATTTTTCGTTTTCCACGCATTTAGATGAATTAGGTTCTGACAATCCGTTACTACAACAAAGAACCCCGCACAAATCTTATGGGAATCAGTCCTCTGTCGAATTGGCTGAAACTTTGGGAAAATGAAGTTCTCGGCATCCTGAACAAAAGTCTCCATGGGCACAGAAAGATCCTATGAGTAGTTTCAGAGTTATGGGACCTATAAGGCCCAGATTGTCAATGATCTTGCGCCTGTAAGTAGACTAAGCTGGCAGTAAAAGTAAGCCTGAAATGAAGTTCTAAACAACTTAGACTGTGGCAAGAACAGTATTTTTCCCGACCTTGAATCCTGCCGTTATATGCACACGCACGCACGCGCACACACACACACACAAACACAAACACACACACAGGGGAGTCAATCAACTTCAGGGTCCAAGTCCCACTCCCCGGAAACGGGAACGTTGCGCCATGCTCTTAGCAGCAATACGATAACGTTCGCGGCTAACTGAAGCTCTGTAACCCCTATTAAAAAAGCCCTTCTGGGACCCATCTGGGATCCACATGGGATCTACGTGGGACCCAAGTGGGACCTTGAAGGAAACATGTGGGAACCACATGGGACCCATGTGAGAAATTGCTGCAGGATCCCATTGGGACTCACATGTTTCCCA